>QNQO01003760.1:0-46195 GCA_003290165.1 Berberis thunbergii | reverse complement strand
ACGGGTGAATTCACGAGATACAGGGTGAAATCGATTTCATTTTGTAACAGTTAATTTAGAACGACTTTGTACTTTTTCATAATGGTCTCTAACTGAAAGCGACATATCAAAGGTGAAGTCGATTTTCCTATGCCAAAAATAACTTTTTTTTAAAAATAAAAAACTTTTTCTTTTATCAAATGTTTTTGTATATGACATAGACAATTTCCTTTAAGCACATGGCATGTCTCATGAGAGAGTATTCATTCTCATGTAAGAGGATAACTCAAATTCAAACTTTGAATTTTTACTCTCACACATTTTGCTTTCAAATAATACAATTGTATATGAACTTGAGGTCATGCAACTGTAGTGATCGCATACAAGTTTTTGGTGTGAAAAATATTCAGAAGGCAGTTGATACTCAATCAGAATTATTTTTTCTTACTTGTCGAGTGAAATACTAGAAAAATCGTATTATTGACTTGAAAACAAGCCTTGATGGGACATTTAGGTGAGTTTGTGTTTTAATAGTTTTCATTTGGGCCCAATTATTCAATCACATCAAAGTAATAACAAGAACATAGAAAATTTTGACAATTCTGGAAACACAAACAATTTTCACAACAAAATAAGTGATTATACTTCTTTCAGCTAACAAAACAAACAAACTTTACCACTCATACAAACAGTTGGGCAATACACCACCCGATGGTTTATTTCTCACTCTAGATGGATTCTAACACCTTCTTTTTTTTTATACACAGGAAATTCTAGCATTAGTTCATTGACTGTGTGACTGCTAAATACAATTTGTTAAATGGAAAAAAGTAGAAAGCAAAGCAGGACCCTGCTTACCGAAGCATTGAGTTCCAACCAAGTCCAGAAATGAATCCCCTGTTTACTCTTTCCATAGTTTGCCCTACAGTAATAGGAGGCCTTTCATGGACCAATCATGGTTGGATTACAAAACTAATAGGTTCTGGAGCAATCATGGTTGGATTAGAGCTTTATATTGACTTGGTTTGATAAAGACCTTGCTACTTACTAGATAGCATGTGGGTACACATGGATCTGACCTGAGGAGACTCCTTAGGAGTCCTATTTATTATTTTTACTTAGTAATTAGGTGTTTTTTTTTTGTTAGTTTCTCTTGATTGTATTATCTTTTTGTTTACCCTGACTACTCTGCACTCACTTCATCAATCTCTTTGTTTCTCTCAGGCGAGGAGCAATTGAGACAACTTTTATAGTGTGTTATGCTCTTACATCATTCCTCACAACAAGACTAATTCCAATTTAATAATCATAAACTTTCATTTTTATGCGTCAATATACTGTATTATTTAACAGAAATAACATATGAGATGTTGTGGTGCAAGAAAAACCATCATGGATCAAAAGAAGAAGTCTAAACCATCATGGATCAAAAGAAGATGTGTGCAAGAAAACCATCATAGATGCAAATAATAAAATTTCGTTTCAAAGCAATCTGGTTCATACCAAGTCACCGAGCCTTTATGTTAAATTTTTATTATTGATTTCTATTGTGAGTAGGTAGAATTGACAGATCTAAGAGTACTTTGGTTTTCAAAATGTCATTGCCCTGCATGATATTATTTGTCCAGATCTCTGGAACCATTGTTATCAGATAGTATTACTGTATGACTATTTATGTAGCTTTAGATGTGCATTGTGCATTCAAATGTCAATTTTTTTTATCCATGTGCAGGAGCAATGGAAGAGTAGTGCTCCTGTCCCTAAGCGCAAAGATAGATCACAGCTGATGATGAGGATGGTGGGCGTGATAGAAAAAGAAGAAAAAGCAACAAGAGGAGAAAGCGTGACAAAAAGTCACAATATGAAATGGATGAAGCTGAGACCGAAATGAAGTATGACAGTGAGGAAATGGGATGATGTGGAAGAGAAAAAACAGATGAACGACCAGGGGAATGATGCAGCTGAGGATCCTCTGGCTGCAGCTGGGCTTGAGGATTGTCATGCTGATGATGATGTGGTAACACTTTCTTATTATTTCGCCAACATCTTATTTAAAGAAAAATTAAGTCTATTGATGATCTTATGACAATCTTAACAAATAATGAACTGGGAAAGTTTTTTGGAATGAGTTCTTCTTAGGATCACTATTTCTGTTACCAATAATCACTGCTTTTGCACTCAAATTCTTTTGTTTGCCTTTTCATTACTCCAGGGTGCACCCTGGTCTGTTTATCAACCGACCGTTAACAGGCATGTCCATTAGAAGGTCATGTGATTAAATTGCTAACAGTAGAGCACAACTACTATAGAAAAAAAAGAAATTCTAATTGTCGAGGAAACCAGCGAAGGAGGGAGGAGGACCCTCCACCCCTCGCGATGCGTTGCAGGGGATGGGAGGCACACATCGCGAGGGGGATGGAGGTCCTCCCTCCCTCCTTCGCTGGTTTCCTTTCCTTGATGCACAGTGAAATTTGCTATGTATACCTACAATAGGTTTAGCAACAGTGAAATTGCTATGTTTCCTTCTTTGATGCACATTCACATGTCCATTAGATCCGAATCCGACCATATTCTCTTTTTTTATTAGTTGAATTATTATGTAGCTCTGCTACATTTCTAGTCATTAAGTAATACTGCATTACGTCTCTATCCATTGTGTCAAATTACGTGTCCATTGTCAACTCTGTGAGTTCCTCCAAGGTCAAGAGGAACTCTCATGAGATCAAATTACAATTAACATTACATTTATTCTTCATTATGGTTATTTATAGTGTAACATTTATCCATAATATGCGAATATCTGGTTTTGTGATTGTTTGTAAGCCTACTTTCTTAAATGAGAAGTTACTTGGACGGGAATTACTTGGTATCAAGTGTAGTTGTTTTGAATCCTTCCTAATTAACTTTGTCTGGACAAGTTTCAGGCATATGCAACAGAGTACTGGAATTTGAGAAGAAGCTCCTACGCGTGATGTGAGTTCCGCCTAAAGATATTGGCATAACAATTTGAATGACATTGATGCTCTTGGAAAATGTCAAAGATACATTAAAGGAATTGGGTGAATGCTTTCCTCTGCAAAGGCCGAGCTGTTTTGTGCTGGGCCATGAGTTTGATGGTTCAAAGTTCTGAATGTCTCTCTTTACCTTGATGCTTCGAAATGGTGGAAAAAATTCTACTGTGTCAGATACCTTGTCTGCTTGATCAAATTATTTGTGATTTCAAACTCAATGAACCAAAATTTGTTCCTTCTCTTTTCTTAAAAATTTCTAAAATTCATCCTCAGGGGTAAACGTGATTTATGTAATTATAATTTATGTTTTTTAATAAAAATAAAATAACCATGTGTTGGGAAAAAATGCTTAAAATATGTCTTACATACTCATTTTGATGATGTATTTAGAAGAATCATAACAATGGATCCTCTAATTGCAGCCTTGCAAGGGCATACTTCTCTTTGGGCCTCCTGGAATAGGGAAAATGATGCTTGCAAAAGCTGTAGCTAATGAGGTTGGTGCAAACTTCATCAATATATCAATGTCTAGCATTACTTCTAAGGTTGCTAACTGATTCTTTAAAGATACTATACTTATGCTAATCTTAGATTCGTCACTTCTTGACCTCTATTTTGACTATGTATCTCATTATTTCTGTGCAGTGGTTTAGTGAAGGTGAAAAGTATGTGAAAGCTGTTTTCTCACTAGCAAGTAAATTGCTTCGAGTGTTGTTTTTGTTGATGAGGTGAACTAATTACAGATTGTGTTCTTATGTTCTGTTTCTACCGCTGTATCAACTTAGCAAAAAAAAATTTGCTCATTCAAGGTTGATAGCATGTTGGGCCAAAGAGAAAATCCTGGAGAACATGAGGCTATGCGAAAGATGAAAAATGAATTTATGGTTAACTGGGATGTTCTGTTTGCTTAGGTGTGTTATTTTAGGAATCTATGTTATGTTTGCTTACGTGTGTTATTTTACTAATTTGTTTTTTGGATTGTCCTTGTAGGAAGACATTGCAGTGATATTTAAGAAAAGCAGACAAAGATAATTCCGGAACACTGAGTGTTAAAGAGTTCCAAGCTGTTGTGAGGGACATCTGTGAAAGATACCCTCAGTTGGAGCTTCATCTGAAGAATAAACGGATGAAAAATATTGTTGGTCTTTTGAAGCAAGCTGAAGGAGATGAATACAAGGAATCCGCTGAAATGGATATTGAGAAGTTCAAGGTGGCACTGTCCCAAGTGATTCACAAATGAAGAATCTTCCTGCCACTCAGGTAAGTTTCTGAATGAACCTCCTGTTTCAGTAACAAAATTCTGAAGATTGATTCCAATACTGTTTTGCACGTCATGCTTTGTTATCACTTAGGTTGCTGCTCAAACAAGGAAAATATCTTTGCGAAGTGTTTTTAACCGTATGAAGGAGTGTGAAGAGATCCAGAGGGGCCTTTTAGGTTCAGAGAATCCCGGACGTCATCAGTTTCAGCCATTCAGGTACATATATTTCTCTTGGAAGTTTCTTTATTGCTAAGCATTGATTTCATCATGGCTCTTTCCTCAACTTCAGAAACTAGTTCTGATTGGTTCCTTGTGTTGATCACTTTGCTGGGAACTTTTTCCCATGTCAATGGGTGTTTCTCTTCCCATCTATTCTTGACGGACGGGAGTATTCAATATTATGTAAAGTTTCTTCTAATCTATATCCTCACTCAAATGTACAAACTCATCTCCGATTTTGGGTATGAAAAAGTGACTTTTAAGTGTTCTCGAGCATTATATTTTGTACTGCTGAATCAGTTATACATACAGCCAACCTAAAATGTTTCAACTGTTTCCCGTTTTGTTACATACAAGGATAGAGCTTCACCATGGTTCATGATTGAGTATTAATGTGTCAGGGAAAGAAATCTGCACATGTAAAATTGAAGCATGTTTGGTGTTCATGCAGGTTTTTTTTGCCAAAGCTAATTCAGAATTGCAACCTGTAAATTGTAGGAAAAGCAACACACACACCCTTTTTCAGAATAAGGGTGCTTATTGCCCTATTTAGGGGTATACTAGATTAAAAATGTTCCTATGGAACTTCAGGAGCTGTTCAATGCCTTAGGCTTTGGTATAGTCTGTCAATCTCTTGGCTGTTGTGAGCGTCAACTACATTTTCCTTTTCAAAAGTACGTACATGTTTTTTTAGGCATTGTATCACTTGCCATTGGCATCAGTGTTCCGCTTTTGATAAAGGATGTAAACATTTTTAATCCTTTTCTTTTTTTTGTGTTTGTAGTTTACTTCAATTGTTTCTTCTGAGGTTTTGATTGTGCCATCTGTAGTGACTTAAATTGTGTTGTATTTATAACCAGAAGAAAAACCAAAATAGTAAATGAACAAAGAATCAGTTTTCCTTGGCTACTTCAGTGTCATCTTTCTAATACATTTTTTTTTCCAACTCCAGTTTTTCTGTGCTTCTATAATATGGTTTGGTCTTAATATGGTTGACAATAATGCATAGATGTATGAACGAGTAGAGTTGAACGTCGAATACTGTCAATAACTTCTTGATGCTGTAACTAAGGAGATTGATTTGCATTCTTTTTGTTATTATTCAAAGGTACCGGCATTTGGGACAGTTTGCTCCACTGGGAGGAGAGCAAACAGCAGCACAGTTGCCTGGTGATTTGGTTTCAATTGGTCACAGCTCACAGTGGCTATGATATTCCGTTTATGCAAGGTAACCTTATGATTTAACTACTGTTTATTCGCTATCAGAATTATGAATTTTATTGAAATGTTTCATCTTTACCTTGAATGAACATAATATTATTCTCTTTGATTGTCTTGCATCTTTTGCAGTAAGCAAGTCAGCTGGCGCACAAGGATGCTGGTGGTTACAGACTGGACTAGGAAATTATTTTTGGGAGAGACTCAAGTAGGATTTAAAACAACCACTGAGTTGTAGACGAATAGTAGTTACATTCAACTGACAATGTAAAATATACCTGTAAGAGAAAAATGTAGATTAAATGCAATCTGTCAAATAAAATTTACATGGATGATCAACTAAACTCTCAATCTTAAACTAACATATGTATTATGTATTCACAAGACTCTGTCCAGATTGTTGAGGGTACACGTGCTTCAACTGTAATGTGTGTGATGTATGAGTTGCTCAAAGAATCGATACACAAACTCATCAGTAGTCATCAAGGTTGTTAGCACGCTCACACTCGTCTATCCATTCGCTGTATATGTCAATGGGTTCAGTCAAATCTGCAAAGCAAAAGAAAATCCAGTTTAGCATATATTGTCAAAAATATAACAAACCAGCAGCTGCTTAAGATAACTTGACAAGTAAACATAAATAAAAGATACATACCATCAGCGGTTGTGCAGAATCTCTCATGGCAAATCCTGCATCTTGCTTTCCCAATGGGAATGTTTCAAATCACTGCAATAGCCAGATAATACATGATCAGAGAAGGGGGTAAGTTAGCCAGAAATCAGCGAAAAACACGGTAATGATATATATACTTACATGAGGTATTCAACACTTGATGCGTAATTGCAAAAGGGACACTTAAACTCCGTGTCCAGTTTAGGCATCTTCTTCTTGGGTGCAGGCTTTGCTCTTGACTTGCGTTTCCCCATTACAAGAATGTATGTATGTATGTATTCAAGTTCTCTTGATCTCTTTCGATGAAATTGGCTGGTGTTTAACTCTCTTTCCAAAATCTAGGAGTGACGTCGATATGTCATACTATTTTTAGTAAGTTATATAAACATGAATGATAATCTAATAAAGTGTCGTCCTGGAGTGTCAAGAAGAAGAAGAAGCAAAAGAAGAAGAAATTGAATATATATGCATGATTAATATACTTTATAATATTTAATTATCAAAAGAGAGACATATACAAAAAGTCATGTTATACAAAATGATATTATCGTTTTCATGTTTAACACACTTGCACTCTTTTCATTAATAGGTTATGAGATAAAAAAAAAAAAAGCTCATTCTTTTGAAGTGATTTTTGGATATAAAATAATGTGTTTTTTCACTTAGTTCTTTAATGTGTGACAACAATTTTACAAAAAATGGATCCAGACATACTGTTTTTTTTTTTTTTTTTTTTTTTGCTGAAAAATTAGAGGAAACCAAAAGAGTGTGCAACGATTAAACTGGCTGGTGTTTAACATAAACCGAAATGGGTTGGTTAGTATTAGCCTTCAATCGCAGTTCTCCAATGATCTTGGCAACATGGGAGGATTACAACTAGAAAGAAAGAAAGAAAGATTTCAGGGTAATTAAGTTTGATGAAGAATTACCAAAACTAACTTAAAATCATATATGCAATGCATGAACACATTCAAGAAAGGAATTGAACAACTTGGGAGGGAGATAAAGAAAGAAGAAGAAATTGCATACCTTGAGAAGGAAAGAGATCCCGAAACTCGCGAGTAGAAGAAGAAGAATAACAAGCAGAGAAAGAAAGTAAGTGAAATTGAGAGAGGGAGCTCTGTTTCGCTTGATTGTTTTGTTTTTATAACCTCTTAAGAACAAAAGGGCGGTTGGTTTCCTGCTCTAGATGACCGTTGAGTTGAGTTGAGTGAGCGAGCGCTTCAAGTTTGAATTTTGAATTAAAATACAAACTTTCTAACTTAACAACACACATCCCGGTTTCTAAAAGGGTTATTTCTCGACTATTAAGTCAATGATGTTGACCAAACAAATCCATACCGTTCAAATTGAAACAAAATATATATATATATATATCTACCACACAAAAAATTAGTGACAAGGATACCCCAATGAAACAATAAATACAACTTGCCTGTGGTCATTTATCCACTTCAACTAAAGATGCATGGACACGGACACGTGTGTCGTGTCGGGCATGAACACGACACGCCAACTCGACAATTTTCCAAAAACTAGGAGTGACATCGATATGTCATACTATTTTTTAGTAAGTTATATAAACATAAATAATAATCTAATAAAGTGTCGTCCTGGAGCGTCAAGAAGAAGAAAAAGAAATAGTCATTCAATTCAAATTGATCAACAACCATTAAATTATGTGATTATTTGCAAACATCTAAAAGTAAAAAAATAAAACAAAGTTGGTTTTCGAGTCTTGACAGTGTCCTGACCATATTCTGAGTGTATCGGAGGTGTGCCTGACACATTGACCACATTGACCATGTATGTGACACGTTGACCAAGTATTCGATGCATGTCGGAGGCATGCCAAGCGAATGTCGGTGTCTGATACGTGTCAGACATGGATACGACAAATTTTTGAAGAGCCAATACTTCCTTGACTTCAATCAATGGCAGTAAACCGATTTTCAAAACATACTAATATATCGTCAATATCAATATCTAACAATAAAGTCAGGTGAAATATATCATGATTGATATAATATCTCAGATTATCGAGACTTCTCATCCTAAAATCATGGTCGGAGATGTCACAACACATTGATTTTCATGGAATTAAATACAGTGAAGAATTTTGATTTGGCCATGATAATCAAAGTGACCAAACTCAGTAAGTACAATCACAAAATGTTAAATTACCATTTCAAAAGAAACTCAGAATTCTTAATTGTGAAAAAAATAACTTTAAAGCATTGACACTTCCTCCACTCATAATCCGCTGGAATGTCATTAGGTTGTCAAATTTTGGTTCAAAGCAAATACATGATCAATTAATTAAAGAACACATATCAGTCCACAATAAAGTCATTGTGAAGGTCAATGATGATGCTACTCTCATGTGTACCCATCCTGCTACCAAAACTGCTCTCAGAATTCATACCATGTTAAGCTTTTTACAGAAAAATATGGTGTAAATGTATTTTGGATATGAAACATTATGCCTATGACTTTTGATTTTTCAATTTTAAGGTAAAGCCTCGTAACCAAACTGTCGAAGGAGAACACTCCTGCTTAATCACATTCTCATTGTGTTACGAACGATGGGCATCTCTAGCTCCCTTATCACGAAACCAAGTACTGGCTCAGTTGGTGAGTGTTTTGCTGTTAAATTAAACATTGAAAGCTTCTCATTTTTTGTGTCAACGATCTCAGTTTGTTATATTTCTATGATTAGATTAAGCAAGCAGCAAGGCACAAACTAAAATCCCCCTATTTGTCCAACATGCCAATAAGTCATTAAATAAGCTGAACTACTCCTATATTCCAAACTTGTTCACAGCTCTGGAATTGCAGCATATTATCAAAATTGACTATTATATGAATTTGTCAAGTTTGATGTGACAGAAATGTGCCAAACATATAAAAACAAAAGGATGCCAAGCAGTAATGTCGACAGGCTGGAATGTCTAAAGTAAAAAATGATTTTACAATCTAACCAATCTCAACAGAAACTATTCCTAATGTTATTCAACATTGTTACCATTTTCTAATCCATGAGAGGAAAATCACATGCCATGCCATGCCAAGCTGAAACTCGACATTTATGCTCAGGGGGAGCGAAAGTAGAAAGGGAACATCCAACTTCAGTCACAATGTCATATACATAAGCATTCATTACTTAATAATCTATCCAAACTTCAAGCAAGTTGATAGCAACAGTAAATGAGAAAGTTGTCGATGCAAACATATCCATACCTAGAATCTAGTGTGAAACACATCTGGCATGTCTGCAAAGATAACATCCCACAAGAGAAGCCCAAAAATAGTCATCCAAATGCCACTTTCAGTATGCACCCCCTGCCAACCACCTCCTTCCCCTGCGTAGTACTGAAGAGCGTGCTGCTCCACGCCACACTAATCTCCATCATTGCCATAGAACCTGTTCTTCAACCCCAGATCACAGTTCAAGGGTATCTGAAGAACACGAACCTAATCACCACAAAGCAAAGAAAGAACCATCTTGACCACAATGAGCATGACACTCATCTATCAAAAGACGGATGATTTTTTTTAGATAAGGACGTTCCATTGCAAAGAAAGGGAAAGAATGGATAGGGCTTACAGACATACCTAGAATATAATAAAGCTCAAGAAGCCCTTGACTTTATATATAGAAAGTTATAAACAAAATGCATAAATTAAAAGATTACCATGATATTCAGAGTATCCATTATATTATATTCAGGCTAACAGGGAAAGGACCTTTGCCACAAGCATGACACTTATCCTTCAGATTAATGGAACTAATAGTGTATGTTTTTGTTTCTATGCACCCCCCCCCCCCCCCCCCCTTCATTGTTTTCAATGGAACTATTTTCCTCCCAACCAAACACAATTGAAGGTTGAATTAGAAACTGAAGTACTGACCTCCTTTATTTTCCTCTTAACGGACTCGGAGAAACTAGGAGTTTTCCAGCGTCTTGGTGGCTTTCCCGAGCATAATACGCGTCTTTGCAGAGTCATTTTTGAAACAGCACAAACCCACGGATCTAGTAATCCTTCTTCAGCCACTGAGAGGCTTTCGTCCAGATGACAAATGTGTTCCAAATCTACTGAAAGTCTCAGGGTTTAATATCCACTTCTTTCATCAGAAACAGTTCTTCTTAGCAGCAGCTGAAATAACCTTATTGCATCTTCATACCTGGGAAAAAAAGCTTATTTATTTTCTAAACTCTAATGCTCAAGCCAACCAAGCTATAGGAGTTAGTTATTATCTATGGATCCGTTCTTTTATTCATTTGTTATGTTTCTTTCTTTTTTTTCTTTTTTTGTCTCTGAAGTCGCAAGTCTTATGGCATGTTAATGCTTAAGACATTTTAAGTGATGCACTAACTTATGTTTTTGTTATGAACTTGTTTGATGATTAAGACATGTTATGTTATGCACCAGCGTTTTTGTGCTTTTTCTTAAGCAACTTATGTTTCTGTCATCAACATATGAAGCTGCCTTTCAAAAAAAAAAAACATATGAAGCTATGAATCTTTGATGCTTGTTTATGATATTATTATATTATCATATATTTGGTTATACTTGGAATTCGACTCGATAACGTTTGTGGTTGAGGTGAGTTCCCACGCCTCTTACTTCTATAATTTAGGAAGCACATACTCTACGTTTAGATCGTCGTGTTCGACACGGACACGACAGTACACTCCTAGGACACTTCTTGGAAATTTTCTCTAATCGTTTTCTCAAGAAAATTATTAAATTAGGAACTTCTCACATAATCTTTCATGCTCACGAAGTTGTATTTTACAAAAATTCTCCGAAACTTGGTATTTTAATTAGTAGTTACATGTATACCTATTAAAGTATTGATATGATATATGTATTTAAAAAAAATTTACTTATTTAATGTTCATATTCATATTAACTACAAAAAAAAATGTTAATTTAATGTTGTGTATGTGTCCTAATTATTTTTTTGGATTTGTCGTCTGTGCCACATCGTCTATAATTAATTACGCATCTCTTTTGAATGAATCAGTGTTTTATATCTTTCATGATTTTTGGTAATTTTTCAACACTCTTCTAAAAAATATGAGGCTTGCACCTTCAGGTTGGCCTTGCATCATAGCCAAATCCCTTGTTCCCAAATTAGCCGTTTCAAACATTGCTCAAAGAAACCTCCTCCTAACCGCTTCCATTTATTTGCCACCACTATGCTACTAGACTAGGAGATGAAAAATAAATAAATGGAAAATACCACTTATACCATGTGCAAGTCTAGATTCCAATATTTCAATTACAAAATTCCAACTCTTACTACAAGAGGAACACCAACATAGAAAGTACTTAATTCACACCGCAAAATGATAGCCGCTTCGTAGACCCATCCACCCATATATTGTCCTCTTTGTAGACACGACTTCCTGGCTCTAGGGTTCTCAACTTGGGCAAGATCATTTTCGAAAAAAATAATAGGAGTCTCATGTAAGAATGTGCCTTATTGAGGCTCAAGTTAACCATAATGAATCCACAAGGTTGTTTGTATCAATATTGGTTTCCAAACTAACTAAGACCAATCTACTAGAATTTGCGTATCAATCTTAGTTAAAACAGTTCTCTTATAAATCTCATAATGGTTTAGAAAGTTCGTTTTTATGCTATATTTCAATATTCTAAAAAGTTTATAAGCTGTTTTAGGTGATCATATAAGGATCTTAGTTCATTATTAATTTTTTCAAACAATGAATTTTCTATCGGATTCATACTTTTAGTTCTCTGTTGTGAAACTCAAAGAGTTTTGTCTTCTTCCTCATGGTTTTGACACCATTGTGAGGCCACTTGGTTTAAGTTTAGAGATATTTTAGTTACAAGGATCTTCCCACCATGGAGGTCATCACCACGGAAAAACCACATTTCAAAATTTTGAAATAAGTCAAACAATCTGTAGAACAACATAATTGCAATTATCAATAAGATAGCATTGAAGAGGAGAACGACTTGAAAAAACTTCAGTACCTGCGCTCTCGCTCAAAATAGGAGATGCCTAGAGTGAACACTTTCAAATAGTGTATGATGCTGAAAAAAGTGAAAGAAATGACCCCACGGAATCACAGACTTAGTCACTTCTGTAGAAGAACTGGATATATAATCATCGAATATTTCTATGCATCTCAAAACCATTTCATTGTTGTTTTCATCATGAGACTGGTCCATCACTTGTGCCACTTCAATGGCCGGTGCCAACAAACCATTTCTAATTGTTAAAAGAGTAACAAGGATCAATTGAACTCTGGACAGGAGAATTGAAACCTGTTCAAATGATATTAGATCACGTCGACTTGGAAACATCTGGTTTGATAGCACTAATAATCCGGATATTTCACTAGCCCCAGGTCTACCATGAGAAAGGCTGACAGGTCCTGCTCCCAATTAAGAAAGAAAAGTCTGCACGAATTTCAGGAGATTAATACAAACCTGGAATGTTACCATAAGTAAGCATACAATATATCATGTGAAATTGAAATTATTTGGATACGCCAAAGAAGAAATTCAGCATTTGGAAATATTCAAACAAAGGATCCCATCCGACTTAAAATCATGTGATGCAGAGATGGACTGCATATGCACATCGATAAAACAAGGAGAGAAAAGTCACTAGTGGCCCAAAAGTACCATCAAGCCTATATTATGAAAAATGAAATACAACAAGATGACTTCTCTATACCACACCCTGTCATTATGTGAAGCTATTCAAGCTAATAGTGAAGCCATCATTTCTTGCCTTCTCGCAGTGTGTCCCTTTCTGAAACTTAAGTGGAAAAGGAAATACAGAATGAGGGGATCCATCAGAGAAACTCACATAAGTAAAAAACAAATCAAATAATAAACAAATAAATAACTATTATTAATAATTTAACTCCCTCGAATAAATATTATAATCTACATATTAATATAAAATGCTTTCTAAAATATATGCATTTCAAATTCTTAAATACCTCGTGTGACACATCAAACCCTGGTAATTGACAATAATACTGAAATTGTAGTCCGACCCAGTCAAATAGGAGATTGCGGATTGGCTGGTGGCACCAAGCACCATAAGTAAGGTATTCAATGTATAAACAAATTGTCCAAAATTTTACTCATGGCACCAACACGCAAAGATCAAAAACTTCAAAACAACACAGATTTGTTGGACTTAATCAGGGATGATAATGGGGCAATGCCAACAAAGCAATTATTTGGGCCTCCCCATAGTCCAGTCTAGTTATGGGCCACCCTGCCAATATTACACATAACACAAGCCCAATCATTGTAGTTGAGGCGGAGGCGAGGTGGACGGGCTTGAAAACACCCGAGGCGACAGGGGAAGCGGGCGCCAATGAGGCAATCTTAACATTTTTTAAAGATTTGTTTTATAATAAATTGAAACATATTAGCATAACAACATATATCATCATTTTGATAAGTATCATAAGCAAATATGTACAAAAAATGACACAACTATCTAGAATCAAAATGGAAATATGATAAAGTTGCATAGCATAGCGAAAAGATGCACTTCATAAGTATCAAAGTAACTTGCAAACATCCACTAAATCATTAAAAGTCAATAATCTTGAAAGAATAAAAACTTGAGAATAGTGAGCATTTGTTAGAAAAAATTGTTGGAACGGTTGGCAAAAATCCACCAGTATGATCACTATTGGTATTCGAAAAACATAAAAATCATTAAACTGTGCAATGAAAAATCAAGATTAATTTTGATCACAGATTAATCAAAACATGATATGTTTTCTCCAAAAACTATTTTTTTTCAAAAGTGTGACAAACTTATAAAAACTTAAAAATGTTTTATCTTGTTTGTTTGTTATTTGGGAAAATCCGATTTGTAGGCAAGGAGGAGATATAGACTCCAAATCTCTGATGGTAGCAACAAGCAGGAGCAACAAGTATTACATCAATAAAACATAAAACCTTATTATAGAGTAGGTTGCAACTAACCTGACTGCAACCATTTTTAAGCTAAGGTGGCTAAGGCAGACGCCTCATTTCACAGCACTACATTGCCTCACTTTGAGGCAAAATTCTGTAAAAACGCCTCCAGTAAAAAAGGACGAACTTTTTTAGTTTACTTCCTTTTCACATGTCAAAATAATCAAACAAAATGGTCTTATACCTATTTTTGTTGGCTTTAAATTAATGAAATAATTTTTCACTTGTGAGCTTTAAACCTATGAACCTTTTTTTTCCTTTTGATAGGTATTTTATTAAGCTCAACCATTTATTTTTATCTTGTCTAATTTATTTTTTCATTGAATTTGGGGACAAGTATTTTCTCATTTTTGCCTCTTAAATCTCATGGCCGCCCTTGGACTTGGTGGACCTCACGAGACTTTGTCTAAATAGTTTTCAAGATGCTTTTTTATTTGTATATTTATTGACTTTCAAAATGAATTTAACTTATGAATATGAAATATTAAAATTAAAAATATAAAAGTAAGTTTGAAAATATACAAATCTGAAATTTTCAGCTGAAGAAAACAAGAGCTCAACCAGTCAAGATCAAAACCATTGCAAATATTGCTTACGTATCCGATCAGGCTCGACTCAAATTATGTCTTATTTTTTTAGAAAGATTTTTATTGTGAAGAGAATCCATTAATTATGTTGCATGCTTTCCTCGTGTCATCTATAAATATGAGACCTCTATGGACAAAAAAATGCAACTTTTTTAGGGAAGATTCATATAGAATTGGAACACAGAGGCAATAAGATAATGTATTCAAGGAGTTATTGTTCAAGTACATAAGTTTATAGATTAAGGAAATATTGCAATCCAACCCTCCAAGCTCAAGCCCTTTCTGGTTCTTAACAAACTTGTTTCAGCATATCCACGCGACACAAACAACAAATATACATTCACATTATAGAGAATTTGGGAAAGTAACGAAAGCTAATGCGATGTAGGACCCGTATCTGTCCACATAACACCCCTCTTACTATGCAGCCATCAGAAGCCCAAGTCGCTGTAGGAGCAAAAATAAGGAAACATCCAAATTTAGGAAATGTCCTCCATTCTGCTCCAATAGATTTAAGAAAACATTAATAGGTGTGTCAGTTGTGGTTTAATTGCATGAATATCTATAGCTACATAAAATGACCAGAGTTTTTTTTAAATTCTTTGCTACTCATCCCAAAAGAAAACATTTTGATTATTTGCAACATTGAGGTTGGTGTCGACAGATAAACAATTAATAAAAATATATAAAAAATTAGGGTTGAACAAAAAACCGACCAAACCGATTGGTTCGATTTAAATTCGGTTCGGTTTCAGTTCGATTTAAATTCAAAACCGAAGTGGTCGATTCGATTTTCGATTTCTATGTGATTTTAACCGAACCGACTGAATATATATAATAAATAATATATATTTTATATAAAAATAATATAATATGTTTAAAATAGTCGGTTCGATTTGGTTTATTTCGGTTTTAGTTCGATTTTAGTCGGCTCGGTTACTATTTGCATAAATTAGAATTAATTTGGTTTTGTTAATAGTCGGTTTGGTTTCGATTTGAAATTTTTGAAACTGAACAAAGTCGGTTCGGTTCACAGTTTAGGTGAAAAAATCACGCAATGAAAATGACTAGAAAAACTTTATCATATTTTAAAATAATAATAATAAAGTTAATTAACTAACGCAATGTAGGTTGATTGGCTGAAATCATTCAATGAATACCTGAACTTAAACTACATCTTTGCACAAATTTTAACAAGGGAAGCTAAGTGCACTATATATTTTATGAATCTTAGAGTAAGAGCAGCTCCTTTGAGTCCTTGACACGAGACTTAATAAACATCATAATATTCAAAATTATGAACTGTCGAAAGAAAAACAAATAATTGCTCAAAAAACTCTTCAGCCCCTCGTATCATCATATATTATAGAGAAGGTGTGGACCTGCTTAAGGTAAATGCAAGTCGAAAACGATAGCAAACTACCCCAAACACATAAGATAATATTGTCACAATGTCAAGCAAGCTAAAACTTACAATTTCTGTATGCCCATCTCCTTATGCTCTTTTAGTTCTACTTCCTATGCACTCGACCTGAATATTTAACGGGTTGTCTTTGGGTTGGCAAAAAATACATGGAACATGATTGGACCAGACCTATAACTATTGCCACCATTAAGTGGCATTATAAGTCTCAACTCCTTTGGAGTTGAATTTTAGAAATTAAATGGACAGTTGAAATTTTAGAAATTAAATGGACTTAATTTTTATTTTTTTTATGTTAAGGTACCTAGGGTATACTTGATGCCCCAACAAAACTCCCCACATAACAATGTCTTCTGCTGAGACGAACTTAGAATGCAAAAAGAGGGGGCGGTCCCACTTCTGACTCACGAAATATAGTGGGAACTCTAATTTTAATTACCCTATAACTGGTAGACACCAATTGAAATTCACCCCATTATTTATGGTGAATAAAGACAAAAAGTCTACCAAGAACCCAACCATTTGCATTTTAATATTACATTTGTACGTATATATTTAAGTAGGGAAATAAGAGAGAAAGACCATATATACAGACCTTTAAATGTGTCACTCAAAATTTCTTGTAGCTCAGATACATAAAACACATTTAGGGCCTCCCTTAAATCATAGTCGTATTCCTTCATAGACTCAAGGGAACAAAGATAGCCGGCAGCTGTAATAACATAAACTAGATGAAGATACCTTATACGCATTTTAGAAATGAAATACTAAACAGACAGATTATTCATTTCAATTTCTACAAAGCCCCTATATTGCTTGTTGACAAATTGGCATTAACATTCAAATCTTCATCCTTAAGTTGTTCATTACATAATCGAAAGAAACATGCATCATGTAACATGCCAAACTTTGTTAATTGCCCCACCAATCTCTAAAGCACGACATTTCAAAAATCTCAAAGTGTCTATAACGGACTTCTCGGACACTCCTCGAACACTTAGGATGTGTTTGGTTGCATGGAATCCTATGCCATGGGAATTCATGAGGGGACACCTACATTTTGGGCTAATTTGAGGTATCACTCCACATCACGATTTGATTTTGTGATCAATGGTGGGAATGGAAGTCTCATGAACATGAGAATCACATGATTCCTATGTTCACGGGACTTCCATTCCCACCATTGATCACAAAATCAAATCGTGAATGTGGAGTAATATATCAATTTACCCCAAAATGTAGGGGTCCCCTCATGGATTCCCATGGCATAGGATTCCATGCAACCAAACACACCCTTAGTCAACATGTCCAGAATGTTTGACTAGGTTGGACACTAGTTATTGAAAAAAAATTGTTTATAGATGTAAAAAGGTCCAATATTCACCTTCTATTATAGAAAACTCTCGAATAGCTTTAAAGTGGGACAAGGACGTGAGTATTGGGAGTGATGCACATGCATTTGAAAGTTTAGTAAGTGCAAGGATACTAGACTTGCAAATCTTTCTCTTGATGAACCATATGGTAGTGGTGTTATTAGCGTATGATGATGATGAAGATGATGACATAATAGATGAGATAAATTCATTGAAGTTTCTCTAGAAAGTTGCTGGGGTGATTAACAAAGATTGGCATGTTAGATCATGAATGATTATTTCAACATTTTTGGACATGACTAGTATAGTAGACTATGTACTTTGTAACGAAAGAATGAAATATTTTGAAGATGAAGATTTGAACGCTAATGCTAATATAGTTAAATTTGACTTATGACATGAGTTATAAGTTTGAATAACACAAGATATTTCAATGTCTTAGATTTAACCTTTATGTTAATATGGTTTGGATCATAGTTCCATTCCTCAAGGTCTTCCATGCATTTAAGATTTTTTTTGTATAATAAAATTTTGTTAATTATTTTATTATACCTCGTGTCACTGTCCTACTTTTTGAGATTGCTCGTGTTGCACTGTTCGAGTCTATATTGTCTCAGTGTCCATGTTCATGCTTCCTAGCCACCAATCTTTTTAATCAAACTAGAAAAAGTTCATCTCCATCCATTTTGTCATCATCACCATCTGTGAATAACACTGCTTCCATATACGGATTCATCAAGAGAAAGATTCACAACTCAAGTATCCCTACACCTTTTAAACTTTCAAATGCATCACCTCTAATACCTCACATCCTTGTCTCAGTTTGAAGGTATTCAAGAGTTTTCCTTGATAGAAGGAGAATGTTGAACTCGTTTTAAATCTATAAACAAAAGTTTTTAAATAAACAGTGTCCAACTAGCATCCAACCAATGTCCGACCTAGTCAAACATTTAAGACATGTTGGCTAAGTGTTTGACACGTGTCCGAGGAGTGTCAGTGTTTGGTAACTCGTTATCTTCTTCTATACTCTCTAGTCTAATATATAATGAGATCACTGAGATTCCCCAAAACCATTTTTAATAGAATATTCAAATTTTATTCAACAACAAACAAAGAAACAATACAAGCCCTGAGAACTACCATGACCTGAATTCAAGGAGTTATTCGACCCTCATGAAAATATCCTATTTACAATAAACCTTGAAATCCTAACACCTTAGATATGAAATTAAAAGTGCACACCATGACAAACACTATCCCTCAAGAGCTAGAGGGGTCAAACACCCTCTTTCCCAAAAACCTTTAAATTCAATTCCTTTAGAAAACCCACATATCCAGGTCATCTGTATAATGCGCTTCCACCAGGCATTCACTTAGCCCGCTAAACTTTTATGTTAACACCATATGGTACAAATTTGAAGGAGCTCAAAATAGCACGAGCAATTGCAGTTTAAGCATCATAGCACAACAATCAGATCCTGTACTTTCCAACAACACTTCAATCATCTTTGAAATGATCCACCCAATCCCTTGAATTCAATCTACAAAAATATTGTTTTCTCTTATTAGACCATGTGTATCCATCAACTCGAAGACACTGACGAATTCCAGGAATAATTGCATGGTGTCGGTTCTCTTCTTTGAACCTTTCCTTTCTTCATATACTTTGAAGCTCTTCCCAAAATTGATCTCTGAAATTTCTTGTGACTGACTGACTTGACCAAACCCATCATTCACGTTTCCTAACTTAAAGATAAAGAGAATGCTCCTTTAAGTATCACCAAGGGCAAGGATACCACTTCTTCTGTTCTCCACACTCCCGCCCTTCAGCCCATGGTATGAAATCTGAAACAAATCAATCTCTCTCACAACAACAATGAAGGTATGATCAATCTCCTCCTTTGTACCATATAAGGGAGATGACAATATTAGCATTGGGAATTAGATTGCGGAAACTTCTGATTCTCTCATCCAATCCCGAACCGTCTATAATTTGAAGATGAAAGTCACCTATTTGTTAGGCTACAGCTCTTTGCTTAAATCTGCTATGTTTCTGAATATTTTCTCAATTTCTAGTTTGGAAACAGGGCGACTTGGAGAGCATCATCCAACCTATCGTCTCTGTTGACTCAATATCTCTTACATTTCAATTAAGTACTTGTTCCCTGCGATTTCTTAATCTTATTACTAACTTCTGTGGACTGGACACCTTATAATCTTCCTTGATAGAGCAAGGTAATGATAAGATTTCATCTTATTTAGGAGGACAAAACGTGCAGGAGTGATGATCGCTAGCGAAAGGAAGACAGCTTACATACCTCGTTAGGAGGCGAGCACATTTCCCGAATTAAAAATACAATTGTGAAAATGTACCTCTTTTATCACTCCTTGTTTCCCCCATAAAGATTGTGATGTTTCTTGCCTTCCAAATTATCCACAGGCCACTAGAGCTACACAATCCCAAATCCATTCCATTTCCCATGAGCAAAAGGATTTGGAGTTAAAGACTTATTAGATGATTGAGAGTCGCGTGCTCTGCCTTCTATCTCTGCTGGAATTATACACACTATACCATCAGGGGAGTGTTAGTAAGATCTTCTCATGTTAGAGCCCTAATCTCGTGATTGCAATTTTACCCAATCTGACCTAGGGGTGGGCAAACGGGTCGAGGATCCGCGGATTTAAACCGGACCGGACCGTTTTGCTCTAAACGGTCCGGATTTTAATTTTGTATTTTTAGATACGGTTCGGATCGGTCCGGATCCGTTATAAAACGGTCCGGTCCCGGTTTCTATTTTTAAAAAACAAACGGTCCGGGTTGGACCCGTCCCGACCGTTTCAAATTGCATTTAGTATAAAAACCAAAAATCCCTAAAGCTAAAGTCTCCTCCTCTCCTCTCCTCTCGTCTCTCTGTATCTCCTCTCCTCTCCCTCGTCTCTCTGTATCTCCTCTCCTCTCTTTGTCTCTGTATCTCCTCTCCTATCTTTGTCTCTGTATCGAGAAGGGGAAGGAGATCTCCCTCTCCTCTCTCTGTCTCTGTCTCGAGAAGGGGAAGGAGATCTCCCTCTCCTCTCTCTGTCTCTATCTGGAGAAGAAGAAGCCGTAGTAGCAGAAGAAAACGAGATCTCATCTCCGTCTCCTCTCTCTCGGTCTCTGTCTCGAGATCAACAGAAAACGAGCGGTAGAGAAGAAGCAAGAGTCTTCTGTCTCGAGATCAAAGGTAGAGAAGCAGCAGGAGTCCTCTCTCTCGGTCTCTGTCTCCAGATCAACAGAAGAAGCAGAAGAGCTCAACAGAAGAAGCAGGCGAGATCAGCGAGATCAACACTCGCTGAAGAAGCAGAAGAAGCAGATCAGCGAGAAGAAGCCGAGATCAGCGGGAAGAAGCAGATCAGCAGAAGAGATTAGCGAGAAGAAGCAGCAGAAGAGATCTAGATGTTGGATCGATGATTTTTGGATGATGTTGGTTTTTTTTTTTTTGAATGCAAATTTTTCTGATCTTGATTGGATTTTTTTTTTAAATCCAATTTTTTTTTTGAATGCAAATTATTGTATGAATATGATCAATATTATTTCTGGAATATGATTAATTTTCTGTTTATTGTATGAATATTATTTCTTGAATGCAAATTTTTTCTGTTTTCTGGAATATTATTTTTAATTTTCTGCAAATTATCGATTTCTGTTTATTGTATTTGTATGAATAAACAATATCGATTTCTGTTTATTGTATGAATAATATCGATTTCTGCAAATTATTGTATGAAGTTTGGAACTGTTTGGAACCGTGGAACCGAACCGTTTAGAACGGTTCGAGTTAGGTTCGGTTCCTATTATCAAAATGAAGGGATCCGGACCGGACCGGACCGTTAAAATGTAAACGGTTCGAGTTAGGTTCCTTCAAATTTGGAACCGATCCGGACCGTGCCCACCCCTAATCTGACCCAAATGAGGCAGATACTTGGAATTCAGCTCGACAATGTTATTGTTAGATTAAAATCCAACATTACTTTTAGGATTAGTTACGTTTGCACATCCTTTTTGCATGAATCAATGTTTTATATTTATCTTGACTTGTTCCTATTCCTTGAAATTTTGTAATCATTTTTTTTTGGAAAAAACTAAGGCTTATGCCTTAATTACACGTTCAGGCTAGCCTTGCATCTTAAAAGACGCAAACACCAACAGTGGCTCCAGGTAGGCCCCATTAATAGTGTCAGGTAAACAGGCTAGGTTTGGATATCAAATTGAGGCCTGCGTCGAGTATGGGTTTGGCAACCTGGCCCTTTGCCATCCTACCCTCATTATGTAGCAATGAAATCTTTGTGGCGATGGAAACTCAAACTTATGAGTTATGCACGGCCCTGCAAGTTTTAAAAGAATCCTTTTTCACCAAAGTTAAAAATGAAAACTAACGAAGTCACTAATTTAAAAGGCAATTGATGCGAGGCGGCCAAAAATCGCTTCAGTGTATACGAGTTAAATGTTGGCTATATCAGCACGATGATTGTTCTTATTCTTTAACACATCAACTATTTTTATGATTGGTTCATCGTATCTCTTTCACTTATGATTGTTTCATATTTTTTTAATTTATTAATGATTTTTTTCTATTTTTTTCCTGAAAAGTCAAGGCATACACCTCGTTACGCATAAATCCGCCTCTTTGCATTGAAAAGAGACTAATTGCCTCAGTACTAGAAAATGCTTTTTAAAACAATGAAAGAAGTTACACCACCGCTATAGCATTTCAAGAGATTTCATTAAAGGTTTCAGAGACACATTTGGCGGTTTATTAGATCTAAGTAAACATGGGAGTGACGCATAAACATGGCAATTTGTTCCCCAGTCTTATGATCTTATCAATACCAATGACTTTTTTTAATATATTTAGCATGCTTATTTGATTGATGAATAACTAAAAAAGTTCTTCCAACCTCGAATGGTCTAATTCTTAAACTGAATGGGCCTTGAGATATGTTCTAAATTTCAGCTAATCCTACCAAATCGCATATCTAGGAAACACATCACACCAAGTTCTTTGTCAACTGTATTCCTCTTCCAGTTGCCCCCCACATAACCACCTTTAATTGCTTTCTTACTTACCTCAATCCCATTTCTCTTTACTTGAGGGAGAGCGCACAACGGAATTATTCTTGTGCTTCAATTTTTGTTTAAACTTCAAAAAGTTTTCGTGTGGGTTTTCTTTCTACACCGATCATTAATGTTAGTTTGATTGTTAATTGCCTCTTTGCACCAATCATTAATCCACCTCTTTGCATTGAAAAAAGACTAATTGCCTTAGTACTAAAAAATGTTTTTTAAAACATTGAAAGAAGTTACACCACCACTATAGCATTTCAAGAGATTTCATTAAAGGTTTCAGAGACACATTTGGCGGTTTATTAGACCCGAGTAAACATGGGAGTGACGCATAAACATGGCAATTTGTTCCCCAATCTTGTGATCTTATCAATACCAATGACTTTTTTTTAAATATATTTAGCTTGCTTATTTGATTGATGGAAAACTAAAAAAGTTCTTCCAACCTCGAATGGTCTAATTCTCAAACTGAATGGGCCTTGAGATATGTTCTAAATTCCGACCAATCCTACCAGTTCGCATATCTAGGAAACACATCACACCAAGTTCTTTTTCAACTGTATTCCTCTTCCAGTTGCCCCCTAACCACCTTTAATCGCTTTCTTACCTCCCATCGTGATTTCTTCCACATTTAGATGGTTTGAGTGGAGCTCCTAGACGATGGAGTTGATCCTTCAAATAAGGTTGTTGCTTCCCAATCCCATTTCTCTTTACTTGAGGGAAATCGCACAACGGAATTATTCTTGTGCTTCAATTTTTGTTTAAACTAAAAAAAATTTCGTGTGGGTTTTCTTTCTGCACCGATCATTAATGTTAGTTTGACTGTTAATAGAGTTTTATTAGCTCCTCAGGGTGACCCACACATTGTAAACATGACATTTTCACATTTTGGGCAATTCCAAAGGCAAACATTTACCTTAAACGCTTTTCTTTAATATTTCTAATGCTAACTCAAGTTGACGCTGCCCTTGTAGTATTTTAACAAAATTAAGCCCATCGGTGCCGACAGAACCTAAGTGTCACCTGGATAGTGAACTTACTTCCAAGTACTTACCTCTTCTAGCTCATTACACCTAATGATTAATGAACTTTACCCATCTAATTTTCACTGTGGATTTACCATCCATTTCATCACATATAATTACATTGCATATGGCACATCCCAGTTTGTACGAGCTCTTGGAGCATACCTACCAACTCTTCGAACAACATAGACCGTGCATTTCACCTACCATACAACTAAATATTGTGTGGTTCAAACAAATCCTTACGGTTTATAAATACTCCCATCTATCCACAATCCCTGAAACATCACTTGTCCATCTTTCAATACATACAATTACCAAGCTAGAAAAATGTTTTCTGCCAATTGTTTTGTTTATTCATCCAGAATCATGCAATGATCACTTGTCCGCCAATTGCTTTGATACCCTACAAAGGTGTCACAATGTCATGTTGTTGGACAACTCTCAAGGTCATGTAAACAAAATATTTCAGTTTAGCCATGTGTATATAAGTGCAAAATTTATGTATTCAATTGAACCACACAATCGTTAGTTGTGGTCGGTAAAATGCATAGCGTATATTGTTCCAAAAGCAAGTAGGTAACCTCCAGTAGTCACTACAATAGCATATGTGGGTCTAGAATACTTTAGCATGGGTAAAGTTGATCATCCATTAGGCATCAAGAGGTAAGGCTAATATCTAAACCCCTTTTTCATTCTAATAAACTAACACTAAAAACAACTCTTGATTACACATAAAATACGCAAATGTGACCTCCTCTTAAACATTCAAACAGACGAAGGAACTCATTTAGTCTCATCATCATCAAGGGGAAACAAATGGAGCACCCCATTTAACCATAACCACCACATAAACTTCAGATCCAAAACAAAATCGCAGCTACAGGGCACAATGATTACAATAACTTGAAACCTAAGATTAACGTTTGGGTTGTAATTGTACTACTACATTCTCTAAGGTAATGGGATTCAAATAATTTCAGATCAATAATATCAACATCGCATCATCATCATCATATAAACAAACACAAAAAGAAGGTCGAAAGCACACCTTGGTCCTTGACATACTCGGCAAAGGTGTTGCAGTTGGAGCAGAGAGCGAGACCAGTGAACCCCAGATCCTCACACTCCCTTGAGCTCAGTTGTTTATTTCCTGAAACCACCATAACCAATGGAAGTATCATTGCCATCAAAATACTTGCAGCCAACCCCACAACCCCCATGCCCATCCTCTCTATCTCTTCTTCTTCAACGACGGATGGATTAACTAAGAGGCGTTTGTGTTTTGTTTTTAAGTGCACATAAGAAGTTAGAATTTTTTTTTTTTTTTTCTTAACTGGAGTTGGAAATTTTGAACGAGGTAACGAATGAACTGTTTTGTTTTGCTACCGAATGTATAAAAGTATTTGTTTTTAGATGCTGAATGGGAATTGTGTGACAACTAAACTGAAAAAATTATGACATAAATATTGTTCTTAAAATCATATTCAATAGGCATTATTGTTGAATCTGAGCAATACATATGTGAGGTTTTAATGACAATTTCAATTCTAGTTATTTGATGAAATCATTAATCCAAACATGAGTTATTTGATTTGATTTCTCATGATACACATAAGGTATAAAACCAAGGTTTTTTTGAGTTTGACCCTCATTTGATTATGTCTAATAAAGTTTGGCTCTCGTTTTAAATTTTAATTGGGTCTCACCCTCATTTACTAACAAAACTGGTTATATTTTCTTTAAGGATCAAAACACCGAAACTTAATGCACGTGCCTTTCATATGCAATGTCTACAATACCACAAAAAATCTCAATGCATATCTCAAAGTAATCTAAAGGTTTAAATATAGAGATAAAAGTTAAAATCCACTCATCTTCTTCATCTTTCTTCCTTACCCAATGCATCTGCAAATATAATATTGTTCTTCCCGGATCTCTCATCTCACTACCATCAAACTTATGAACTCACCACAATGAAACCCTATCAATAACAAGAGGGTGGTGTTGATAGATGATCTCACTAGCTAGCTAACTCATAAGCACATATCTAGCTGCTTACTTTGCTGCTTACTATAGGTATGATATTAATTACTTTATCACCATCTCAGATTCCTCAATAAAGATGCCATACCACCCGTAACGAGAAAAACATTACACAAGGCGAGAGAAGCTAAAAACTGTTAAAAAGGGGACAGATATAAAGATGGTTGGATTATATTAGACAGATTTCAATTAATCTCACAAGCACAAACTCAAGCGCCGCTTTCCTTTATTTTCTTGTCCAAAAAAAAAATTTCAAGAGCCCTTTAAAATCCACACAAATTCTAATGTCATTACATTAGGTCTCTTCAAAATTGCCAGCATACATCGAGTACGGTTCCTTTTGCATGTTTTTTCAATCGGACAATGACAAATTCTCCACCCAATTTTCTTGTTTTTCTCATTCACAATAATGAAATATATATAGTACAAAATATTGCCAATAACCTTGTTCTCCAAGGCTCGGTTGATCTCCCAAAAATCCTCCTAATCACAAAGATATGATCTCCTAAAATTCCTCCTAATCACAAAGATATATTTACCTAAAATACAAATACTATCTTAAGAAAAAATATTTCTCAAAAGATATGCACAATAAACTCTCCTATTTTAGTCACAATAATATCGTAATACCCCCCCATCAAGTTGGAGCGTGTAGATCTCAAACGCCCAACTTGCGAAGTAGAAACTCAAATTTCGCTTTCCCCAACGCTTTTGTAAAGATGTCTGCCAATTGAACACTAGTGGAAACATAAGATGGACAAATCATCCCTTCAGTCACTGTATCTCGAACAAAATGACAGTCTGCCTCTATATGCTTTGTTCTTTCGTGAAAAACTGGATTTTGAGTAATGTACAACGCCGACTGACTATCACAATACAACTTCATACCCTGCGGATGTCGCACACCCAAGTCACCCAAAAGTTGTTTAAGCCACTTTAACTCGCACACTGTTGCCGCCATTGATCTATACTCAGCCTCCGCAGACGATCTAGACACTGTTTGTTGCTTCTTGGTCTTCCACGACACAGGAGAAAAACCAAGTAACACGAACCATCCTGTCAAGGAACGCCGCGTAAGTGGACAACTAGCCCAATCTGAGTCACACCACCCTTCTAGACTGAGGTCACTGTCAGCACGAAGCAAAATCCCTTGCCCCAGACTCTTCTTCAAATATCTCACAACCCTGAGAGCCGCCTCCCAATGATCCTCATGAGGTTGTTGGATAAATTGATACAAAATATGAACCGAATATGCAAGATCAGGTCTCGTCACAGACAAGTAAATTAATCTTCCTACAAGTCGCCTATACGACGCCGGATCCGCAAGAAATTCACCATTTGCAAAGGCCAAATTGTGATTTTGTTCCATAGGGAATGTCGCAGGCTTTGTTCCCAATAAACTCGGTTCAGAAATTATCTCGAGTGTGTATTTTCTTTGGCAAATAAAGATTCCTTCTGGATTACGGGCTACCTCTAGCCCTAAGAAATATTTCAAAACTCTCAAATCCTTCATATGAAAACACCTGTCAAGGTAATCTTTAAAAGTTGTCAATGCAA
Organism: Berberis thunbergii; assembly: GCA_003290165.1. NCBI lineage: Eukaryota > Viridiplantae > Streptophyta > Magnoliopsida > Ranunculales > Berberidaceae > Berberis > Berberis thunbergii. The sequence continues at coordinate 18,733 of QNQO01003760.1, read as the reverse complement.
CCTTATCATTCCCTGCAATAATCAAGTCATCAACATAAACTAACACGTTGATCCGAGTTCTTCCCCTGCACAACCCAAATAATGAATAATCGGAATAGGATTGCACAAATCCACAATTCTTCAATGTTGTTGACAGTTTTGCAAACCAACATCGAGGAGCTTGTTTCAGGCCATACAACGATTTTTTCAACCTGCAAACCATGTTAGGATTTGTATTATTGAAACCTGGAGGAACCTTCATATAAACCTCCTCACTTAAGTCACCGTGAAGGAAAGCATTATGCACATCCATTTGATGTACCACCCAATTTTTAATAGCAGCAATTGCAAGAAAAATACGAATCGTCACCATTTTTGCCACAGGAGAAAATGTCTTGTTATAGTCAATTCCTTCCACCTGATGATTGCCATAGATCACAAGTCTTGCTTTGAGTCACTCTATGCTGCCATCAGACTTATACTTAATTTTATATATCCACTGGCTCCCGAATGTTTTCTTTCCGGGTGGAAGAGTCTCCATTACCCAAGTCTCATTGTCTTCAAGGGCTCGTATCTCCTTACCCATCGCATCTCGCCAACTCGGGTCTTTCATGGCTTCTTTAAAATGCTTTGGCTCATGTCCCACTGTCACTGCTGCAAGAAAATTCCTATGTCTCACAAAAATCGTTCAAAATTCACAAAATATGTTATAGGATAGGGCGTACCTGAGGAAGATGAATTCTCAGATGAACTTATTTTCCGTATAGTATGAGTAACAAAATCATGATACCGTGTTGAAGGAGTTTTGGCTCGTTTTCCTCACCCTAGCTTAGTGTCAACTTGCACACCTTGCTCCCCCATCGTATTCTCCAGCCCCTCATCACGCACGTACTCCTGTGCAGGCTGCTGCACAGGCTGCACCGCAGTACCCGACTCCCCCTCGAGGGTGGACGCGGCCTCCAACCCCCCCTCAACACACACATCATACTCATCGGCACCCTCATCCTCACTCCATGCCCCTTCCTTATTGTTCGCCAGCATAGGAGTCACCACAGTCCGTGGTTGGTTTGTCGCAAAAGGAAATTCGTTCTCAAAAAACTTCACATCCCTCGATACAAAGTACCCATGTGTTTCTAAATCATACAATTTCCAACCTTTCTTCCCAAATGGATAGCCAACAAAGATACATTTACGACTACTACTTGCAAATTTATCACCGTTGTGTCGTTGATTATGAGCATAGCAAAGGTACCCAAATACACGAATAGCATCATAAGAAGGAACTTTCCCAAACAACAGTTCATATGGCAATTTAGTCTTAAGTAAAGTAGAGGGTGTTCTATTAATCAAGTGACATGCTGCCAACACACATTCTCCCCAAAATTTGATTGGTAAGTTTCCTTGAAATCTTAATGCTCTAGCCACATTTAAAATATGTTGGTGTTTTCTCTCAACCCTCCCATTTTGTTGTGGAGTCTCAACACAAGAAGTCTAAAAAATAATTCCATTATTTTGAAAATAAGCATGCAAACAATTAAACTCGATCCCATTGTCACTTCTCACACATTTTATTACTTGTTCAAATTGTCGTTCAACCATGGCAACAAAATTAAGAAACATAGATTCAACTTTCATTTTATTGCATAACAAATATACCCAAACTCCTCTTGAAAAATCATCTACTATTGTCAAAAAATAGGTAGCCCCACAAGAAGAACGAGCCTTGTAAGGCCCCCACAAATCCAAATGAACAAGTTCAAAAATCCTACCAGCTTTATTCGTACTAATGGGAAAACTAGACCGAGGTTGCTTTGCACGCGGACATACCTCACAAGCTTTATTATGTTTCCTACAAGAATGGCTCACAGCCGGTATCATCTTCAATATTTTCTCCGACGGATGCCCCATTTGTTGATGCCATAACTCGAACGACGAATCACCATCCACTGTCAAGACCTTCACTTGAGGAACACCACGGAAAAAATAAAGTCCATCCAATTTTTCACCCGCACCAATCACCTGCCTCGTCGGTTGGTCCTGTATAACACAAATATTATTAATGAATTGGACAACGCAATTTGATTCATCGATTAATTGAGTCACAGAAATTAAATTGCATGTTAATTGTGGATTATAAAGCACATTATCAAGCTTCAATCCTCCTGGCAACCCGACACTGCCCTCGTGGTTTGCTTATGTCATGTTTCCATCCGGCAATCCCACCGGGCAGTGTTTCACCTTTCTCACATTTCTCAAAATAGATAAGTCACACATCACATGGTTCGACGCTCCTGTGTCAATAATCCAACTAAAATTACTGTTCTTACCATACAGTCGATCTTTTGTTTTGGCCAAGTTCAAAAAATCAAGAAGTTGCTGCAGTTGCGTTGCTGAAACACCCGCAAGACCTACTTCTTCGATCGCACCCGCCAGCCCCTGCGAGTTCTCTGTCTGCTGTCCAGACGAAGTTCTAGCCCCGCCAGTTTTATTTTCGCGGACAGGCGGTGCACCAGACCCTCTGCCACGGCCAAAAACTGTACGCCCACCTCCTCTTCCTGTCCATCCACCACCACGACCCGGTCCCCTTCCTTCGCGAGGACGGTCCCCCACCATTCGGGGAACCCGTGAAATTGAAAATAAGAGGATTCATCGTGGCCTTCTCTATTACAATGATTGAAAATTTTGTCAGTATTATCCACAAAACGAGACTTACCACGCGTATCAGGCTGAATTGCAAAGGCCATGATACTATCTCGTTCTTCCTTGGATGAGGACAACTCTCCTCCACACAGTCTTTTCGCTTGAATCACTTGTTGATATGCTCTATCAAGCGTCGACAATGGCTCTTGTCCAAGCAGATTTGTTTGAATGGAAGCATATGCTCCATCGACGCTGATAAGAAAGTGATGTAGATAGTTCTCTTCTCTCAATTTTTCTACCTGCGTGACTATGCTACACGTGCAACCTCCACACTTACAAACCGACACCTTCACATATGTTGTCAGTTCGTCCCAGATTTTTGACAAACAACCAAAATAAATTGCTACAGTCTCGGTTTTTCCTTGCTTGCACTCTCCCAAGGACGTTTTTAATTGACATATACGAGTGTCGCTTACCACACAAAACTTGTTTTTGAAATTGTTCCACAGGAGTTGTGCATCATCATATTCTCCAAGTGTCGACTGAACAGACGGCTCAATGGTGTTGGTCAGCCATGACACCAACATCGAATGCATAGCTATCCAATCCTCAAGTTTCTCTTCTGTTGTTGGCTTCGGAACCGTCCCTTCCACAAAGCCAAATTTCCTCTTCGCCTTTAGCGAGGTTCGAATTGCCCTCGCCCATTCATCATAATTCTCACCACGTAATTGAATCGGGGTAATGATGTTGCCCGAACCGTCACTCGATCCAAGATGATACGTCAAATCCACCTTCTTGTCACCATCTCCTTTCTTTTCTCCCTCTCCGCCAGCCATGATCTCTTGTGGAGGCTATAGTACTGAGAGAAAAAAAATCGTGTTTGCCCTAGGATCTCCCTACGCTCTTGATACCATGACAAATTCTCCACCCAATTTTCTTGCTTTTCTCACAATAATGAAATATATATAGTACAAAATATTGCCAAGAACCTTGCTCTCCAAGGCTCGGTTGATCTCCCAAAAATCCACCTAATCATAAAGATATGATCTCCTAAAATTCCTCCTAATCACAAAGATATATTTACCTAAAATACAAATATTATCTTAAGGAAAAATATTTCTCAAAAGATATGCACAATAAACTTTCCTATTTTAGTCACAATAATATCATAATAGACAACCTTCTCAATGAAGAAACTTTTCATTAATACTTTCAAAGCTTGGTAAACAAAAATAAATGAAAATCCAAATGATTCCATCAATGCTTAGCTCTTCATCTAGTCTTCTTTTGGCCTTGTGGAAGCCAACTACGGCGAGAGATGGAAAGCATAGAAGTCAACAATGCAGAAGAAGTAGCAGTATTAAGTGGCATCAGTGGTTCCACACAACAACTCAACAGGAGATCTGAAAATACAAGGCGAGCGAGGTGTGTTTTGTTTGGGGAGAGAAAAGGGTTGAGAGTGAACAACTTTGGCTTCAGTGGTGGTGACTCTCGAAGCTGCGTTGCGAAAGACGGTGGTGGATGAGGGAGGACGAACCTGCCAAATGCCATGGATGGTGGCTTTAGATTTCGATTTCAATATTGCAGTGCAAGTTGGGTTATGCTTTGAAGCATATCCTGTCAATGTTGGGTGGATCTTAACTTTAATCCATTAGATTACCTTGAGATATGCATTGTGACTTTTTGTAAACATTGCACATACAAGACACATGCCTTAAGTTCATATATTTTGGTCCATAAAGAAAATATGACCAATCAACTATGTTGACCTAACAGTTCCGTTAAAATTGAGTGTTCGACCTAATTTAAAATTTAAAATGAGAGCCAAACTCTATTAGGTATAAACAAATGAGGATCAAACTCATAAAAACTACATGCTAAAAACTTGAAAATATACATGAGAGTGAGAGTTGGAGAGATGAAGAAAAACTTGAAAATAAAGAGAAAGAAAATAAAAATGAATGAGAGAAATGAGATAAGTTTTTTACTGAGTCCTTGTTAAGATAGGTAGAACTATAATGCTTGGTGAAGAGAATGAAGGTGTGCCGTCAAAATTTAACCCTGCTTATTTTTAAGAAAATGGGGGCAGCAATTGTTATTACAAAATTATGTTAAAGTTATTATTGGAATAATTTTTGACTCGGCACTCAGTGTTAAATGATCAGCACCTCCATGTTGCTTACTCCAATCAGAAGTAGAACTTCTGATCAGAACTAAAAACAAACACTCTAAACAATGTGGTCCACTTCTTATTAAGACTTCTGACTCCATTCAGAAGCAAGAACAAACACCCTCTAACTCTTCTCACTGTGTTGTTGTATTGTGATTGGTGAGCGAGTCATCACTTTGATCCCCCAATCACTCTTCATAGATTTCTTCAATTTCATCTGTTTAGGATCTCGACGATGCATGAATTTTTATTTTTATTTTTTAGGTGGTGGGGGTGGTTAACCTATGGATGATTTAAGATGGCAACTTCTAAATACACTCACCTTTCCTCTTCTTACCGCTACATTTTAGGAAGAAAACCCCAATCACAAAATTGTACCCCACCACCACTCCATATTCTAGTGTACCGCTTGGCGGTAAAGATTTAGAGAGCTGAGAATCAAAATCAATAACACTATTTTAGTCAATTGGGTTCAATTAATCGATGGAGTCAATTATGTTGAACCAATCCATTGTGAGCTCAAGAACAAATGGAATAGAAGAAGATGTTGATTGACCATTTGAGATATGGAACTATTCAAGCCAACACTAATAATCCAACAGTCTACACCTTTAGTGTAAATTATCACACATCTTCGCAACATCTCGAAGTACACCTCCTCCTTCAGCATATTGCGAACCACGACCATGTAGAGTAGCACTCGGTGTATGACCTCGAATATTGTCGTTGTTATTGGCTCCACCTAGTCACAACCACCGCACTAGCTTCATCTTGTTCAAAATTGTAAGACACACACTTATTAAGGATCTGGAGCTCGTCCCTGAATCATCCTCCTGGAGGACTCGAATATTGCAGATGTTGTTGGTTCCACCTAGTCGCAACCACCGCACTAGCTCCATCTTGTTCGGATTTGTAAGACGCCCCCTTGACAAATATTTGGAGCCCGTCCCTGAATCATCATCCTGGAGGATCGTACCTACAATGATCTACTTGGCTCGCTCCGTTGTGACTACTTCCCCTTCAACCATGTGCCTTATGCACCTCCACCTTGCCAAGTCCCACCAAACAATAGGCTCTGATACCACTTTGTTGGCACGTTGTGCACGTGCGTGCCATTTAGGTCCACCATACCTAGCAATAATATTGTTTCGTATTTATACGCCACGACACCAGGCCCCTTCCTGGGCCTATGTGATGTGATGTTTTTTTCAAAATACCTCATTGTTACTAGGGAGTAGAGTGCTCCTTTATGTTCCTTCATGACAACTCCACCTCCTTAGATTTGGGACTATTCAAGCTGACGCCAATAACTCAACACAAACTTCATTGAAGCCCCCTAGTCTAAATCTCTAGTTCTTAACGGATTTCAATCAAAAGGTACGGGTTCTCCATAACTACTACTACTACATTTCCCTATAAATTTCTTTTTCTTTTTCTTTTTCTTGTTATTTTGTTAGTATTGGGTAAAAAGAGCATGTTTTCTTTTCTGTTTGATAGATATTTTGATTTTTTTTTTCTTTTATTTAATGGGAGCTTCAAAATTATGGTTCTCTTAGTAATTGGCAACTTAAACCAAAACAAAAAACAAAAAACAAATGAACCCATTGAGTTTTCGTTAGGTTTTTGTTTTTATATAAATAACTTTTTATAAACTGATAAAACCACTAAGTGTGTTTTCGGGTGATGCAAAGATATAACATGTTGTTCACTTGTTAGATGAAAAGATATAGCATGGTTCTCAATTGTTGTTTCTATGCCCATATTTCTTGGACCAGGAAGTTTACTGAATTGAGGAAATTATTAATTGTACAAAAATTCTCATTGTTGTCGGTCCCATTCAACATTTGAGTTTCTTTTCTAATTCAATTCAGTTTCAAATCTAACTTAGCGTCCTTTATGCCATTTTATTAAGGTTTTTCGTTATCAATGTACCAAGCTTTCCATAGGCCTTTGTGTTCAACTTTTAGTTCCTTTTATCAAGGTATTCGGACTTATGTTTTATGATAAAAGTTCATGATATTTGGTTTGTGCTTGACTTATTGTGATTTTGTTGATGTATTAACTATTAAATAATTTAGAAGTTACACAATAAGATGATTAAATTCATTGTCTACAATGTCTACAATCTCAAAAGAGTTTTGCCTTTCTAAAATTATAAAGGTTGATAGACTACCAACATTTTTGAGGTGCTTGTATAACTTGAGGGTCACCTAGGAACGCATGAGGCATAATGAGAGGATGAAATGACTTGTGCTTCAAGCTTCCCACTTTGAGGTTTCTCTCTCGACTACTTCCTCCTTGCGGAATTAAGAATTTATTTTTCTTCCTTACCGACTCAAGGTTATTTTCTCTACTCTTATGCTGCGTAAAACTTTCCATTTTTTGGTATTCTCTTTGTTGCTTTTCATAAACAAGGATAAGAGTATATGACCTCAGACTATCAATGTACTTTTGGATAAAAGTTCCACTCACTTTTTTACTTTAAACGAATTAAAAAAATAATTTTTTGAACTTAATAGGCCCTTACTTTACAATGAAAACTAAGGGGTTTTCCTGGGTTAGTAAAAACCCTAAATGAGATTATGAAAAACAAATTGGAGAACACCTTAGTAAAATCAAACATGATGAAACAGTTCTTAGGCTCTATGTACAAGTTGGCGTAAAATCTCATTCATTTGACTCCGAGTCTGTTACATCTTCCTATTTATGCAACTAGTAGGTGTTAGATTGATATTTCAGCTCAACCCTATTATACCCATAGCTTTGGTGCCAACTTGACTGTCTCTCGACTTTTCGATTTCAATGTCCATGGGTCAACCATGGACTTTGGATCAACTCTTACTTTTCGTTGTATATACAATGTTACCAAAAAAGTGAAAAATAAAGTAAAAAAAGCTTTTAATTCAAATATATATGGTCAAGGTATGATTGACTTTATGTGCCACATTGACTGACAAACCCATATGGTCAATTGACAAAGTTGTGGCTATTTAATAATTTTAAGGAAGTGGGAAATATGCCTTAAAATAGTGGTCATAAAAACCGAATAAGGTTAAGGTCAATACACTTTAGTCCCACATTGCTTCATTAACTCTTTTGTTTTGGTTATTTGCCTATATATAAGGTTTGTTTTGTTTCTATTGTGTTGCTCTCGTAGTTTGTTTGAGTATCTATGTAGCTTTTATTTTTGAGGTATGTTTTTTATTTTTCCTTAAAATGTTTAGGTTTTTTAATCACTTTGAGTTAGTTTTTAATTTGATGAAATGAAATTTTAAAAGTTTTTTTTCCATATTTCCAAATTTGCATGTGATGAGTGTCTAATACTTCATTTTTTTGTTTCATCATGATAATTAATGTGTTATAATTCTTTATCATCTGAAAATACTTTATAAATCGTAAGTATATACTACATCAAGAAAATAGTATACCAAAATGAAAATAGTATATACATCAAGATAATTAATGTGTTATAATTCCATATTTTCAAATTTGCATATCATGTATATGCATATTTATAAATAGTATACCAAAATGAAAATAGTAGTAGTAAGAATAAATAAACATGCATCTAGTAATTGCTCCATATAGGAAACTCAAATGGCAAAAAGACCATTGAAAACTCAAAGTTCTTACGTATATCCTATGTCAGATGACAAGCAATGCCAACCTAGAGTGTTTAGGATTTATAGAGTGAAGATGGTGGCCAATGGTGGTGGCAGTAGATGGTGGGTTGTTGGCGCAGATTGAGCTTCCAGTTCCACTACTAAAAAATCATTTTTCCAATGGCCACAGTCGTCACAATAAGCTAGAAAAATTAGTCACGAAAATGTCTTCCTCAGGATCATTTGGTTGTGACAGATATGAAAAAAAACTTGTCACACAAAATTGGAGCAACGTAATTTAAGCGACACTATTGTTTTGGCTGTCGCAACTAGTATTTTCTATTTCTTATTTTTATTAAAAAAAATATTATTTTCCAAATTTTCTTATAAACCCACATAAAATTTCACCTAAAACCTGTATAATAAACATGTAAAACGTGAATACCACCAATACTTGTAAACTTAATTATTGTAGCACAATACATTATTATATTAATGTAATAGAAATTTGGATCCATCTAAACTTCTCAAAACAAACATCCTCACAAAATAAAACTAATCCAAGCGCAACATAAATCTACATGAAAACTCCCCAGACTTGTATCCACGTTTGTTGTGCTCTCATGAATTTATAAGAGTATCTATGTGGTGGTGGGTGGTGTTGGCTGACTCAATCAATAATGGTGGCAACCGATGATAGATATGATAGTTCTGGTGGTAACTGTGAAACTCAATGAAAGAGGTAGAGTTGGAAACTTGGAGTGATCGAACAAAAACATGGGTAAATGAGAGAAAGAGGAATATATAAGCATAAAATGAGTGGAGGAAATTTGGTGTTCTCGTTGCATGCAGAGAAGAGAATAAGGATAAAGAAGGAGAATTGAGAAGGAAGAAGAAGAAAGATCAGAGGAGAAATAGTGTGATCTACCCACTCTATATTCGAAATCACATGGTTGTATCTATATCAAAACTCTAAATGTTTATACAACTCCAACAACTGAAAATTTGACTTTTTGGTGATGTTTTTGTGATGATCCCTTATGCTAGTTATGATTATGCATTACTAGTGTTTTAATAAATATATATTTCGGTTCACTTATATTTTGCGGACTTGAACAATGCTTGGGTTCTCGTCATCTCTACTAAATATTATACTTAAAACGTTATATATTTCTAGAGAAATTCTAAATGTCGAGGGAATGAGCGAGGAAACGAGCGAGGGAAATGAGGTGGCGAGGTGAAAGCCGTTCATTTCCCTCGAGATGCGTGCATTGACTTTTTTGCGCGCATCTCGAGGGAAATGAACGGCTTTCACCTCGCCACCTCATTTCCCTCGCTCGTTTCCTCGCTCATTTCCTCGACATTTAGAATCTCTCATATTTCTATTATTATACTACATTTATTTGTTTATATTTAACCCCCAATATTTAATTCTACACTTTGACAAAAATGTAATTTATCAAACTTTGTCTGATTGTGTGGTGGTCTTTACCCTAAATTGCTCTTGTTTCATCCAATATTATATTAGTTCACTTACTTCTTCCCAAAATGTGCTTTGTTTTTTCCTCTATTAAATTCTTTTAGTTTTAGTATAAATTTTGAATGTATTTAATAACGACTGACATCCACAACAGTGTTAGTTTCTACTTGTATTGTTGATACTTAGGTAAGCAAATTCAGTGATTTTTAGGTATAAATAATTTGAAGCATTTAGCAAAATGGTAATTGGAGACACTTGCATCAACTATATTCATGCCAATTAGCTTAATTGGTAAGACTTGTGGTGGATATATTATACCTTTCAAGTTGATTATCATAAGTGCTACATCCTTTAAACTTTATTAGTATCTTTTTCAAATTTATTTTGATTTTCTGCAATGCATGTTTTCTTACTACCTTGAGAGCTAGAATCAGTTCCCGCGAGAAAGTGAATCGAGTATTAGACTTGATTTGTGGGTTTATGTTAAAATGAGGAAAGCTAGAACCAATACCTCTCAAGATGGAAGCATGCATGGGTTGGGAGCAAACAATATAATTAAATATTACTTGCATTCAAGGAATGTGATTTCTCGAAAAATGTCGAAATTTCACAATTTTTTCTTTCGAGTTACCAAAATTTCTTTCGAAATCATAAATATTAATTTTTTTTTCATTAGGCCAATCACAATTTCCATACATTTTAGCCTGTTGTACCTTAGTTTAGTATTAAAATTTTGTTATATAAATGATTTTTATGCAATATATAGTTTGTTTGACATTATGAGTCTTGTGGGACTCTTTATGTAGTATGTGAGAGTTTAAAATGGTAAAATTGCATTAAATTTAAAATAAAAAAATTACTTTTTTCTATACACAACGAAATATTTCTTAAAATCAACATACCAAAATTACCTCGAAAAACGAAATCACAATACTTGCTTGCATCATTGCAAATGTGAATCAACTAGAACCAATACCTCTCGTGATTGAAGCATGGTTGGAAAAAATAATCAATTGCCCTAATGGTGATTTAGATTTTTTTTTAAAAAGGTAATGTTCGATTAGTATCTAAATACTACTTTTCTCTTACTTGTTTAGAGCAAAAAAAATTAATACCTATTTTTGAAACCCTTACACGTGACTTAGTTCTTTCCTTTTTCGTCGTCTTCAACCAATCTTCTTCTTTCTCCTTCCTATACACCCACCGCCGCCACCCCCAAATCTACCACGAGTGGCCATCACAACTACTATCAGTACCTATAACCCTTGATTCAGCCACCACCACCAATGACCACCACTACCTAGACCCTTTGAAGCTAGGTGTCCGTCATCAAGCCACCTTAAACTTAACGTGAAAATTTAATGATCACAACACTTCAATATATCATAAAACTTTAATTATAGGCAACGACTATTTGGCACCACAACTTACCCTCAGCCACACCACCCACCTAATTTTTTTCTTTTCCACACCATAGTTCTCTTCCACACCACCTGTAAAAGGAAAAACCTAACTTATTTTCCCCTCCCAAATTCAAATGATTGAAAGCTCCCTTTCCCCTCCCAACTTCCTTTCACTTCTTTGATCCTTGTTCTTCTTCTCTGAGTTATCTAATGAACACAATTTGAATCACCTGAAAATGTTTTGAAATGAACAAGTTATGGTCATTTTACTACAATCACTCAAAATTGTCTAGGAACGAACAAGTCGCAAAGGATCATGCGAATGTAAGTCTCTCACTTGACAAGTTTGAGTGACTCCATGACTATGAATCTTCCACTCGCAGGTACATCTACGAGTATCAATTTTTTTTGCCCTCGCATGGTCCGCCGCGAGGGCAAGAAAAAAACAGAAAAGAGAGGGGAAGGAAAAGAAAGAGAGGGAGAGAGGCGACGACCTGTGCAAGAAGAATAGAAGGAACTGAGAGAGAATGGGAGAACTGGGAGAGGGGAATGAGAAGAAGAAGATGAAGAATGGGCGACAGTGGATGTTGTGGCTCTATCTCCTTTATTTCTCGTTGTCGCTAATCATCTTTTACTGTCCCTCGCAATCAATCGCCCTCTTTCTCGCTACCCCCTTTTATACTGTTGTTGTTGTTGTTCTTGAAAAGAGAGGGTGAGAGAAGAAAAAGATGAATAGTGATTTAAATGGGTGGTATAGGAGAACATGTAGAAAAAAAAATATTGGATGGATGGTGTGGGTGAGGTAACCTCTGATGCCAAATAGTTGCTGCCTTAATTGTAAGAATATGTTCATGATCTGAATATCAGAATATAATCTGTAATAATTGCTTTAAATACTGAGAGAGAATATCATCATCCCTACATTTTATTCAATTATGAACAACCTGATAATAGGTGTAAAAAAAATAACAACAAAAATCTCACCTGATTTGCTAGTCCTTCCCCAGTAGTAGTAAGTCAAGTCATTAACAATTTTTGAACCAGTGGGTTGAGATCACTTTCTCAGTTTCCATTTTTTACAAGTTGTTGTGCCAAAGTCTTTCCCGCTTTGGAGTTCATGAATCTCTCTCTTTCTGCCTCTGTTGAACACACATTCATTCCTTCAATCTCCTTTCTTCTTTCTTGTACAAACCCAATATTTATTTCTAATCTCATCCTCAGCTTTGTTACTCTATCACATTAAAAGCTTCATTTCCACTTCTGCAAGCTCTTGGAAGGAAATTCAGAGGAAGTTCACTAATCTCTTTGTTTAGTCGAAGTTCAAGCCCGGATTATTGTGTCTGATAGTAAATTCTTGGAATCCTCTTTAATTCTGATTTCACATTTTCAGCATTGCATTTTGAGTTATGGTTTCTTGTATTGTGATTCTTTTGGTCCTAAAAACTTCATAACGACAATGTTTAAAGAATTGATGTGAATCATAATTATGAACTCGTTTTCATTTCATAAACACAATGTTTCAAGGTTTGATCTTCAACCTTAAATTCATTGTTGTTTATTGTCAGTCTGTTTTTCAATTGTATTCTATGAAATAAATGAAATGAAGCCTTAATGAGTTGTAATCTTTCCCTTGTGATCATGTAAATGATAAGCTTTCCCAGAACGATCATGTAGCTTTTGTTTTAACATTAGTACATTATAGCAAGTGGGAGATTTCTGATCTTGTATCAATTTTACGTCAATGTTAATAAGTTGTTATTGAGACTAAATTCTTCTCTAATCTCTTATAGGGAATTTAATGGTTGTTAACTGCACTTGAATAATATTAACAAGTTTTTTCCCCCCTGCTAGAAAATGGGAGCTGGCAGAAACAACCATTTCTTAGCTAGATATCTGAGTAAAAAGGACCTTGGTGCTGTCATATTTGGCTGTATGCACGATACTATCAACGAGTGCCTCCGACAGCAATTGTTTGGTTAGTATAGCATCTAAATCTACTCGTCTCCCTTTCATATTTATCTCATTTCTTAATTAGCCTATTATAAATATCGTTAGATATAGTGCTTTCATTTCCTGATCTTCTAGTTAGATACAACAAAATTCTCCTTTGGAAGATACCATTCTTTCAGAGCATTTCGTTTATTAAAATAAAAAAAAATAAAAAATAAAAACTGATACTTCTTTAGTCAGAAAACGAGTTTACATAAACCAAACAAATTAGATGGTGAGAGAGGTTGGTTCCTGATGATTATTCTGCTACTTCTATGCATTGTCTGTTCCTGTACATTTGATGAAATCTTTGTTAAATTCCTTGCAGGTTTACCTGCTTCACATATTTCATATGTACAAAATATTGAACCAGGACTGCCCCTTTTCCTCTTTAATTACAGCAATAGGAAACTACACGGGATTTTTGAGGCAGCAGGCAAGGGTGAATTAGGTATCAATAAATATGCATGGACTGCAGACGGTTCTCAGAAAACTCAATATCCTGCACAGGTATTACATCTATACATTTATCCATTTGGATCTACTTAAAACTCATATATGGTTCAAAGATGCTTATGTGTCTAAACCTGATGATGTTTAATTTGCAAAGGTGCATGTTCATATTCGAAACAATGCAAACCCTTAGCAGAAGAACAGTACAGGCAAATATTAGCTGATAATACTACGGGCAGGGTCATCACTTTTGGTTTGAGTTGGATCATGCCCAAACAGGAGCATTGCTCTTGTTGTTTGAAAAACAATTTCCGATGTATACTGCGCCCACATATGCTCCTATCCAAAGAACTACTCACAGAGCTTTTAATAATGTCAATAGGAGGCATGAAGTTTCAGATAAAGAGCGCATGGGAAGGGAGGAAAAATGTGTATACGAGAGACTCGAACACATTGCACTCAATAAGGGAAGTCTACATACTTCTGCTGAGAATGATAGAAGAGAAGCTGATGTGCCATCTATGGTCACTAAACCATGCTCGGGGAACGCATCAGCTAACTCTTCTGGTTTTCTATCTGAAATCAACCAGGTAATTAATTAGGCTGTAGAATTTGTAACACATTTTGAAATAATTTTCCTTTTGTTCAGATATTTATTCTTCAATTTATTTATGCAGTTGAGGCAAGAAATGAATGAGTTGAAGGCATTTTCAATGGAAAAGGAAAGAAAGATAAGTGCTCTGGAGATAGAAATGGTATTCTTCCTTTACATGCTTATGCTCTAATCATTTTTAACTTCTGATTGAATGCCCATTCACTTTTATCGGTTTTTTGAAGTGATTGCATATGAGGTTAGAAGTTTTAGTTTGCTTACTTGGTGTCAGTTGGGTATTAAAACCTCCTGAAATTTGAGATGGATGTTCATTCCTTAGATATGTTTGCCTTTTACAAATGCGTGAAGCTTTGAAACCTAGTAGTAGTGCGCATTAAGATGAACTACAACCTTTGGGTTTCTGGATTTTATTACAACCATAAGGGATCTTAACGAGGATTGAAGAAATTATAGTAAATTAAGGTTGTTACAACCAATGTCGAATTTGAATGTTAGATTAAAGTTTTTCTAGATCTTATAGATAATGAGTCTCCAAATTGTGTTGCAGTACTTTTAACTTTCAAGTATTTGCTTGGCTTTTTCTTTTTTCTTTTTTCTTTTCTTCTAATGTCGTCTACCACCAACAGAGAAGATTCTTCTGGTTGCTTTTTTGTTTGATAAATTACAATAACAAGTTGTGAACTTGTGTAATTGCATATTCATGCTCTCTGTTGCCTTATTCTATACCACTCTACAATTATTTCTGAACTAATTGAACTCTTATGTTAGGCTAGTTCACATATGGAGTTTCAGCAATTGAGGCATCGTGTAGTGTCATTGGAAAATCAGTTGAAGGGCTCTTTCAAAGTGTGTGATGATGAGATGTCAGGCCACCAACTTGAAGCTCAAACTGCAAAGAAAGATAAGGGTAAGGGTAAGGCTGTGCAAGAAGAAAAGACCAAAGTAGATGTTGATGTTAGTTCAACAGTATTTTCCATGTACGGTGGACGGTGGGTTTTCCCAATTTGGGGTTGCAGACATGCGGTCTAGTGTAAATCTTGTAAAATTTCTCTGGAACTTGTTGTGCAAGTGAAGAGAAGAAAAATGAGAAGGGCGGTAAAGACTAGCACAAAGTTGCTGAAAACCAAGGTGTTTCTGTTAAGTAGAACTTCATCAAGAGTTAGTCCATATTCTGAGTCTCAAGATCTATAAAATCCCGTGTTTGTTCTCTGAAGGAGAGAGGAATGATTTAAATACATTTGGATTCTGTTCTAGCAACTGATTATGAGGTAATGGTTTTGAGTATGCTACATTTGCATTCGGCTTTATCACTTTTAGTAATCAGTTGTCTTTTTCTTGCACAAGTTTGAAGAAATATCAGTTTTTTCTTACTTTATTGATTGTTTGCGATCGACCAATGTTCTAAGTTTCAGATTAGGTAAGGATTTTGCTCATTGACATCGTAAACGTTAAATTACTGATAGGAAAGTTGACCTTATTGGAGATTTAAAGGTTTGATGTCTTTTTGTTGTGTCCTACTTTTGAGCCTGTTGTACCTACAATGAATAGATAAAATTTTCCCCATTGCTTTAAAAAACAAGATATCAATGAACTTCTATGAAATGGTTTCACGGCATTCATCCAAGGAGCGACAACATTTGGTGGGTAGGTAGTAGTGCTGAAGATGAAAGCGAATCCCCATGAGCCTCAATGAGCTGCAACGGATCGAACATAACCTTCTGCTTTTCTTATTTTAAACAGACATATTCTCTGTCTATTAAAGTATATTAATTAGGATGTCATGGAGGGGATTACATCACAGTTAAATAATGTTATGTGAATTCAGATATTTTCTTTATCAAGTTTTTAACTGGTTATAGATAGGATAGAGATGTTCTTGATGGAAAATTTATCTTCCAGTTCCCATCTCTGCATATGCTGACCCTTCTTCCGTATGTTTTGGTTGTTAATTTTTTCATTCTTATTTTTAACATTGATAATGACTGTGTATATATAAAATTGTGTTTTGATTTATTAGATTAATACAAAAATTCATGGGTGCATCGGGTAAACTAGCATGAGTTAAGTGAAACTCTTGGGTTTGAGAATTCTTTTACGTCATTTTCGCAAATGATAATTGCTCTCCAATTGATTATGACAGTTAAGAAGTATGATGCTTTCATGACTTCGGTATTGTTGCATTTGTATTTTGTATTTCTAATTCTAAAGAAAGACTTACTATTTTCGGCAAGATGGCTTGCAGCTTTACTGTCGTATATCAGGTTTAGATGTCTTTTTATTTTTATTCTCTTCAGATGTATCATGAATTTTTTTTTTCTCTTCTTTCAAGTTGTCGAATGAAAGGTCATGTATGCACATTTTTACTTTGTAATTAGCACCTAAACTGTAAGAATGTTCCTTGATGTATCTTAACAATAGATGAACCTAATTTGAAATAGAATAAAAAAACCCATTCGAAAAGGGAATGCATTTACAAACTACACTGATGAAATAATTAGCTAGGCAAAAGAATGTGAAGCCAACAAAAAATAACATTGGAAAACATAGTGAGGAATGCATCTGGAATGCACCCCAAGTGTGCATGCATCCATCAGACTACCCTGCTCCCAAGAGCTTATCCTTAACACCAACTCACCAACTGCATCTTCTATGTTCAACATATCCATAGCTGACAAGTTAGGGCATGTGTTACATATCACTATCACCAAAACCAGGAAGATTAATATTATCATCAATCTTGGATAGCATAGCAAGAACCTAGCTCTATCATCCTCTCTCATGATATGCAATCTTCCATTGTGAAGCTGGATATGAGTTGCATGGAAGGATGTATGTACACAATTTTCAGCATTTGTTCAGTAATGCTAGGTTTGGCATTTGATCCTAACGATGCTTAGGTTTAATTGAGTCATGTTCATTAGTAGATAGGAAGGACTTTGTAGTCAAGGAAAATATTATAAACATAATAGGACATAATGCAAGAAGTTTTTTTTTTCCTTCTTCCAATCAGTCACTATGAGATTCAACTGGATGATGTATTGAGAGACATTGCCTAGATGTTACTCTAAGAAACCTCGAAGAAAATGTCAAAATAAAGCTCTTTATCATGAGAGTATTCTTCTCAAAAGCCATTGCAGAACCAACATAATATTGTCAGTGCTCAAGGTTGAAATGACAGGCATCAGTGCTCCACGATTATCCTCAATCAGTTTACTACAGCAACTGTTTCACTATTCGTATGGTCATCAACCATTGCAATCTTATATTTAAACTTCCATGGTTTTTACTTTGGTTTCTTCTCTCAAAAGAGTGAAAGGGTGGGAAAAGCAAGCCTGTCGCAGAGCAATAGAAAGCATAGATTTGTAAAATCCTTAGCAATCAAAGCCAGCAACCTCCCTCTTCAGTTTTCATACATGAGAAGTACGGTCACCTCTCTCTTAGAAACATCAACCAGTCTCCTCTTTTCTTCACTTTCGTCAATCAGAATATTGATTTTGTTGATTTCTTGGTAAATTTGGTGATGTTGTTCTTTCAAACCTTACTAGGTTAGTCATTGAAGAGGTTATCACAAAATAGTAAGTTTTCTTTATGCTTTTGTTTGTATTTCTTAGAGGATAATTGAACAAGTTACTATGAATTAAATGATATTCTCTTCAATTATATTAGATCATGCCATGTAGATTGAGTTTTAGTTGGTTATATGAGTATTGATTTGGCTCATTTTTGGATGTTAGATTTTTTTTGCTCCAAGTAAAAGACTGATTCTTGGTCATTTATTTCTAGCTGGCCATCCTTGGAATGGTATTTGGATGGTGGGATTGGAACATCAAATTCTGGTTAAGTAATGGTGGACACACATGTTGGAAGGTTGGTGGTATTAGATCGTTTCGTACATGATGGTGGACTTACAAAGCAACTTCATTGAGTCTTCTATTCTGCGGCGAAGATGAACGATGCAGATAATTTAGAATCAGTGACTCCAAAACCAGATGGTAAGTTTCTGAAGTTTCCTCTAATCCATGGCAGTTTAATTGAAATTTCTTCTGATTGGCATTCTAATCGAAGTTGTAATCTTCCTGCAGATGATAAAGACAATGATGATCTAATTGAGAAAGTTTGTCTCACGGTTTCAATCAGCAATGATCCAACGTTACCTGCTTAGACATTTCCAACATGGGTTTTAGGGATCGTATCTTGATGTGTATTGGCATTCTTGAACCAATTCTTCGGCTACCGCCAAGTTCCACTGTATGTCACAAAATAGTAACACTTCCAGTTGGAAAATTCATGGCTGCAACTCTACCAACAAGACTAATATGAGTTCCGGCAACAAAATGGTCATTCACAATGAATACGGGGCCTTTCAACTTGAAGGGCGTGTATTGATTCCTAACTTTGCCAACT
>QNQO01003759.1:0-36871 GCA_003290165.1 Berberis thunbergii | reverse complement strand
ACAAGGCACATTTATCAATGTATGGACTGTAATGCATGAAATGATCCAAATACAACACGTAAAGAATGAATCATCCTTTCAACAAAGTTTGAAGAATGTGAAAACTCAACATGTATCAGATGTTTTTGGAAAACTTCATGGGTTTGTGGCGCACAGGGCTCTTAATTTGATGTTTTTGGATATGCGGAGGTGTGAATCGGTGGGCAATGATCCTGTTAATTGTGGATGTGTGATTCGAACCACTAATGGGTTGCCTTGTGCTCATGAAATGACAAAGTATGTAACCCCTACTAGACAGCTTCCATTGGCTACCTTAGACAAGTATTGGATGCAACTTGGCAAAAAACCAAATTCTAAAGGTGGCGGATGTGATTAAAGACCTAGTGATCGACGCCCTTAAGCAATGGCTTAATGAATCCTTTTCCGATCAGAAGATTGTGTTGAAGAGGAAGCTTCTATAGTTGAGTTGCCCTGGTTCAACTATAATGATCGAACCATCCGAGCTTGTAGTAGGGGAGGGAAGAACTAAGAAAAAGTTGTCCAAGCATGAGAGGTCGACTAGAAGGGACCCATCGGGTCACAAGTATGCCAAGACTCCGAATAAGCTAAAACGTCAAAAAGTGTATATAAGCAAAAGCCCAAAAATTGTAACAGTACTTGGATGAAGCAAAATTTCTTGTGGATTTGGGATTATGTTGACATCATTGAGAACGTTGAAGGTGATGAAATTTTGGACTTTGACGCATAGCCAATTTCCTAGATCACGACCCCTAGATTGGTTGGAAGCATGTAAAGAATGAGCTAATAATGGAGCTAGAAACTAATGAAAATTTCTACTTGGAATGTGGCATGAGTCAGGGGTGACGGTGGTAAAGGATGCTTTGAACTTCAAAATCCAAGGTACACACTGATAGGCAAAATTTGCATATTGACCAAAATATGTTAGAGTTTGCGATGAATCGTTACCAATGTGTGTTTATGTGTTATAGGAACCAAAGCACTACATGTTTTCCATATGTTCAACTGTCGTCATAGTTGAACAACATTAAGGTATGTTTCATGGCACACCTCATCCAGACTTCTCACTTTGTCTTGCTCCATAAGCTACTGAAACCATCGTTGTCTCATACAGTACCTAATTGGCCCTCTCGCATATTTCCAGAAACAATCTCTTAAAAGAGTTCATTTGATGCACAACACCACATTGGTGACGTGATGTTGAAGAAGTACAACACCAAGAATGCTAAGAAGATCAATAACTCGGAGGAGGTCATTGCATGCATGCACTTTTGTGGTACATATTATAACTGGCATGTAAACCAATATACTGACATGAAAATCATTTTTTTTTTGGTGAAATAGAATGATTTATTTGTTTGAAAAGTCACCACTTTTGTATTATAGATGACTCGTACGACTATGATAATTAAATGTCAATATAAATATATTTTTTATATTCAATTATTTGAATTGAATACACATCTTACTTATGATGTATTCACATTCTTCAATGTAACAATGAGCGTTATTCATTTGATTATCGACATATAATAACAGCAACCCAACCAGCATCAATAGAAAAAATTCGAAGAAATGAAACATTGAAATAGGAAACAATCGCAACACCATTTTCAATTGACAGTTTCCTAGTCACATATAGTCCTGCGCAAGTAACAAAAGTACTAAAATACACCACAGCACAGAAGACACTGTGACCATAATACACACAATCGCAGAGGTTCTTGTATGCTGGAGTTAGCCATTTGCAAGATCCCATGCGAATGGATATCTCCCACTCGTAAGAACCTCTGCGTTAGAGGAAAAAACTAGACCACTACACCAAAAAGACCCATCAGCAATGGTTTGGGACCATGGGGGTAACCTATTGTCACAGCTTAGAGGCCTGGCCATTTGAGGCGTCTCCAAATCACCATTGACGGCTATAAACTGTGGCCATACATATTAGCAACGGTTTTATGTTTGAGGACGCGTGATGATTTTCTGCATTTAGCCACGATTTTCAGCCGTTGCAAACATGATGGCCACGGTTTTAAGCCATGGCAAGCATGAAGTACCACGGTTTTAAGCCGTGGCCATTCAAAACAAAATTCAAAAACAAAAGAAATCTGGTTTGTTGCGAGGGTTTGAAACCGTTGCAAATTAATATAATCGAAAAAAAATTACATTTTTTTGCTGGTGCAGTAAAATCACAGTCCCACACCTGCAAAATCAATCCTTACTAAGATCGACCAGACACTTGCAATGTGGCGTGTACCCGTGCCTACGACACGACTACCGTGTCATGCCTCCGGCACGAATAGGATTCCACAAACTATATGTTAGATAAATACAAAATCAACCATAAAATGGAACCTTGTCAACTTTTGACGCCAAACAAAAACATGTAAACAAATAACACTAATGTACAATAACAGGATTAACCATTTTATGCTCAACCTTAAGTGGAAGTCCTTCATGGTAGAAACTAGGCATTGGGTTTGCTTTGTAAGAGCCAACGGATTGCCACATTAAGATATGTTTTAACCTTGAACTAAATATTAACATCAGATTATGATCGTAAAAGAATGCAAAAAATAAAAAGAAAACTTAGAAATACTAAGTTCATAACATAACTTTATACATAAACCATTTGCATTCATCATCTGAAATTCAATATTATTGTCATGTTTTCATAACATACTAAGTGCATAATATGTTCAAAGCATTCACATAGGAGATCAGAGAACAGTTAGTCTTGAAACGATAAGAGAAGTATGAAAGTGCACCAAGGCTCCAGCTAGTATGGATCAATTCAGCCTTCGTAGTTTCCCCTGCAGCACCAAGTGCTACATGCAACGGGTAAAAATGGTCTGGCCATGGGTGCACCATTTTGGCAGAAGGCGCCTTCTGGTAAAAGTTATTCACATCGCTATGCCTGCATTTTCACAATCACTTCTTTATCTAACAACCTCTATATAATTCTCATACAAAATAATGAAATAAATCGCATCTGAAATGTGAATTTACCTTCCATTCACCAGAGACTCGGTGAGCCAAGAATCAAAGTCTTGAGCCCAAGGGAGGACCTCACCATCGTCACCTTCCCCAAGTACCCTCAAGTTATGCCTAGCACTCCCTGATCCAATTATAAGCACATTTTCATCGCGCAAAGGGGCCAATGCCTTGCCCATGTTGTAGTGATGGCTACCATCCTTCTCTGTTTGAACTGAAAGTTGGCAGACTGGGATGTTGGCCTTTGGGTACATTAGCATGCCATGATCAAGTCCTCTGCCTTTCTCTTCACACACACGCTTGAATCCACCTTCCTGCAACAATTCCTTCACTCTCTTTGCCAAGGCTGGTGCACCAGGTTCTGCATGACTCGTGTGGACTGAATTTTGGAAGCTTTCATAGTTTGAAAGCAATTCTTTTATGCTGATTAAGATCGTCTAGGTACCTTTAGGGAAGCAAAGCCACATCTTAAATGGGTGTTGAACCAGTGGATGAAGGTGCAGATATTACAGAAAGAACATCTGTAACGGAAGCCATTTTACTCAAAGCCGCCTTCAGAACATCTAATGAAAAACCGGGCTTGACCATGTTTCTCACCTGAAAAAGGGTGAGATAAACATGAACTCGTAAGATATCACCAAGACAAATGCTTCTGCCAATATTAATTGCCATAACTGAGAAATGAGAACAACAACACATTTAACGGCTCCACATACATTATTGATTATGCTCGGGTCAGGGTCAGGGATTGTCAAGTTCGAGCTGTCACCTTTGGTCTCTGCATAAGGGAGTTCACCAACCACAACAATAGCATAGGAGAAGTCGCTAGATTTGACAAAGTTGGCATCTGGATTCCCATTGTACACAACTTGGGTGCTTGGATCAACGGTAGATTTAATGGCTTTGAGGATGGTAGTTCCTAATTTTAAGACTTTATCATGTCAGTGAGATGGTTATCAATAGGGACACTAATCTTTATTTCCTAAATGTTCCATCTTATCAAGTAATTTATTACAAGTGAACATCGCCTGGGAGGAAAACCATTAAACTAGCATGTGCAAATAAAAAATAGAAAGAAAAAGGCGAAATGGGAACCTTGAACTCAGGCATTCTATGGACTTAGTAGTAGTAGAGATATTATAAAGAAGTAGACCTTCTGTGATGTTATTGCCACTAAGTCCCTGCCACGCGATAGTCCATCCACCACATTGATAACCCAAGTTGTTTCCATGACTTCCAGCAACAAGAATTAGCGGTGCCTTCTTAGGTAATGGTAGCAGTGGCTGATCAGGGGATTTTCCATTCTTGAGTAGCACAAGTGACTTCCTTCAACTTCCCTTGCCAATTTCGTTTGTTTGTGTAGCTTTGTTCTGTCTTCTTAGACGCTGAAAATTAGCTTACCTTGCACCCAACCTTGTCGGCAAGGCTGTAATCAGCCAATGGATTCTCAAACAGTCCCATGCTGAACTTGACTCGCAGTATTCTCTTCACTGCATCATCAATACGACTCAGAGTAATGACATTCTTATTGATCAGGTCTGTCACAGTATTGATGAACTCTGTGTAGTTGTATGGAACCATGAGCTGAACCACAGACAAAGAATTGGAGCAAAAGGTGTATTCTGTTGAAAAAATTAAGTATATATTGTAAGACACTGCGAATACAAATCTCCAAAATAAACCAGAACACTTTTACCATGTGTGTGAGACAAAGGACAATCAGAAGATCATTGGAATGAGACCACATCAATAATAGATTTAATATATATATATATGTGCACGCCAGTGCGCATTGAAAAACACATGAACACCAAAAGCATGCTACCATGAGTTACAGCCTTAAAGGTTCGGTAATCCAAGGTGGAATGCAGAAACAACATGAGCTAGAGACATAGCTCCAGCATGCTAAGATGAGCCAAATACACAGGTCTAACATGCCAAAGGCATGACAAAATGAGTCAAAATTAAAGGAACAGGATTGACATGCTAACATGAACTACACACAGGTTGAGATGCATGTTGCAATCAGAGTATTTTTGTTACTGACCATGTCAAGGCCAACATTGATACTAGCTTCTACAGAGTAGGTGTAGTTATCATCATGGGGTGGATCGGTAATACTATCAATGCCCAGCCAATCCGAGATGACAAAACCCTGAAAATTCATAATTAGCAAACACAAAATTTAGGGCTTTTATTCAATTTTGCTCAAAATGATTTTAATAAAATCAAAATGAAACTGCATTACTTTCAAGTGAAGAGTGCCCTTAAGGAATCCTGTGACCAAATCACGATTGCCATGCATCTTAACTCCGTTTATACTTGATAAGAAATCATCACAGTTGAGACACCCTTGATGATGGAGTCAGTATAGGCTGGCATGTGTATGATTAGTAATTCATGCTGGTTCACAATGGTATTGTTTTCGTTAATGCTTTGTCTGTGCCACCATCACCCACGAAATACTTAGCACAGGCGGCAACTTTGTTCCTACATAGAAGAAAAGCAAACTGCATACTATCAAGAAGTATGCCTTCGTAATAGCAAAATCATCCAACAAAATCTGTCACAACAAGCTACCAAACTCACATACAACCATAACATAAAAGAAAATGAGAGGAGACGTATATACTTTCCACTAACATAAGGAAGACCCTTTCGAGAATTTGGGGGGAGGTCTCCTTGCAATCCGGTTATGATCTCTGTAATGGAACAGACAATTGCAGAGTCCTCACAATAGCTCTCGTGAGTTGAAATGTTCACGCATTTGAAACCATTTGCATCCTATTAGGCTCCACTCAAGTGAAGGCCGCATAAAAACACATTAATAGCTGATACTGTTGGCGCTGTCGCGCCGAGCCAGCATCTGGGTCCCTCTGTTAAGTGATATTATAGTAAATAGCAATATGCATGCATTAAACTAAGACCATTGTCCATATCAAGAAAAGCAGTTCTATGACCAACTAGGAATCATCCAATGGTACCAGGGCCAGTCATTTTGAAATAAGACTTTCAATGAATATACCTTTTGATCTGTTGGACTAATAGGCTTAGCACCCAACTCTGAATGGTAGAACCTATGTTGCAAATCTGCCCCTCCACAGGGCCAGTCATTTCAATACAAAACTTTTAAACGAATTTTGGGACCTATAAACCCTGCAACCCATATAACTAAATTTCTGCTTTTGAATATCTTACTATGCCTGGATTAATTCTATGAATGTATTGAAGTTATAAAAAACAATCAAGTGACAACAGGACAATAAGAAAATATTATACTGGCCTGCTTGGTCCTAATTCCTAAATAAAAAACGTTAAATTGTTTCCGAAAATGGTTGGGCCATTAGAGCCCACAAGTACCAGGATACGGGGTTAATGTAATTTCCCTATATCTTGCCTGATTTGATAACTGGATATTAATTAATAGCATGTCAAGATACATACTCGTAAGCTTTGCCCTTCAAATCAACTGTAGCAGAATATCCAGGAATGGAGGGGTAATAATTTTCCAATCGCTTGTTGATTTCTGCTTCCACTAAGTAGGCCAGAAGTTTCTCTGTCTCAATCTGGACAAGAAAATACAATCAGAAACCTATAAGAATATTAATCGTGCATTCTTAGCACACAAATCTCATATTCCATACCTGAGATAGCTGTGCAGAATCATCTGACTCGGGGTGAACAGCAGCTAACAAAGTAAAAGACATAATTTTAGATTGGCATGATGAAACAGGATGCTCTCAGATAATAAAACCTTGAAGATCATAAGAACCTGTTTCTTGATAAATGGTGGCAAAAACTCAATTAAGCAGATGCCCAAGGCGAAAGTTTCGAGGAAATGTTATCAACAGAAACGCCTTGTCGATGGAAACCATGAATTTCGTGTGAAATGAGTAGAACACCAATGGTTTAGTCATGAAATGTCTATGGTAAACGAGACTAAAGAACAAACTAATTGTTCGATTCGACTTGAACACAACTAACACAAAAATGTGTGAAACAGCTTCAGCATGTAAACTAATAAAGATGATTATTTTCGAAAAATATACCTGCAAGAGAGCGTAAAATTTAGGAATGCTTTCAATAAGTCCTTCAGGCAGAAGGATGA
This sequence comes from Berberis thunbergii, assembly GCA_003290165.1. Classification (NCBI taxonomy): domain Eukaryota; kingdom Viridiplantae; phylum Streptophyta; class Magnoliopsida; order Ranunculales; family Berberidaceae; genus Berberis; species Berberis thunbergii. The sequence goes on along the minus strand of QNQO01003759.1, from coordinate 29,751 downwards.
CTCCGTGATTCTTGTCTGAACCAAAGAAAAACATCAATTAAGGCACCAACTACTGCGACATAAATTTGATTTATGATATAACGTAATGATGCATTTAGTACTATTGACATCAGTACAATATTATTCAAAATGGCACAAGAGGCTTTAATAAACAAAAACAAAGACCAATAATCCAATTTACTATCCCCGACCACATGCTATCTATGTTCCCAATTACACCCAACCTGGACTCGTTTCTCCTATACCACCACTACCCCAGACCAATGACATAAATCCACTAACACCTTTATTGTGATAAATGTTGAGACATACACGGAGAAACCACTCCCACTTGAATCTGATAATGTTGTTGTTGTTGCCTAAATGACTGATGGAACAAGTTAAGTGAGTGTGAATGGTGTCTATTGTTTCCAATTTCTGAGTCATGGTGGTTGTAATACATATTATCTAGGCTCAAAGACATTGCTTCCATCTCACTGTTCCCATAGTGATGAGCACTCATTGTTGCACCACCCAAAAAGTTCTCAAGTTTTGGGGTTGTAGTTGACACCATCCCTTCACACATTTAACAAAAAAATAGTTTCAAAACAAGCTATAACTAAAATGGATTCAAATCAAGTAGAAACAGAAAATTGGCAGAGCAAGTGTTGCAAACCTTTTGATTGTGATCTACTAAGAGCTTCCATGATACAAAGTGAACCATCAGACTTGAGTGGCATTACAGACAAGTGAGAGTAAAACCCACCATTTTCACTTCAACTCCCTGACAAATGCATTGAAACTATGTGACCATCAATGAACATAAAAATTACAAACAATTCAAATGAGCTAATGCTTTCCTTCACAAATGGTTCTCCTCATAGAAGTTTTTACAAACAAATGGTGTGCATCTTACTGAAGTGGGTTCCAGCTCAAATCAAGTCAATGACCAAACAAAAGGAAGAACCCTTTGAAGGAGAATCACAAAACAAAAGAACCCCAGACTAAAACATGAACAGAAAATAAGAAATAAGAAATCAGAGAACTTGTTACCTGATTGAGCAAAGTACAAGCTTTTTTGCTTTCTTTTCACTTCAAAGTTCAAACCAATTATCCCAGACTCAAATCAAGCTAAAAATCGATGCTTGAGAATATAAAATGCTCCGAAGGAAGCAAATCAACAATGGGTTATTTCCAAAATATAGACTTTCTGTCAAAAGGCTTCAAAGGAGCATGAAGAAATGCTCCGTGAGCTTCTAACAGAGACACTAACCTATCATCTTCAGAGTCGTCATTCCTAAAACACAACCAATTTTGCCACAAAGAAGAACACTTACAGAACACAAAACCCTTACTTTCTGCGTCCTCCCCCTCCCCAAATCACTCTCTGCGTCCTCCCTCTCCCCAAATCTCTCGGCGTCCTGCCTCATTGCAAGACCGCGAATTTTTCTTTCGCAAGACCGCAATTTTTTTTTTCAAGACCGCCAATTTTCTTTCGCAATGGCGCCTAACCAACATGTGCATTTTCATTTATAGCAACGGTTCTGGGTCATGGCAAATAAACCAACAGTTTTGAGCCGTGGCTATATAAGGCCTTTTGGTGTAGTGACGGTTTTAGGCTCTAGCCACGGTTTTTGGCCGTGGCAAATAAACTAACATTTTGAGCCGTGGTCATCTCCGTGTAGCTAATCAAGCCTTTTGGTGTAGTGGACCCCTATCAAAATTTTGGAATTTTTCTTGTGTTTGAAAGTTTTTTTAATTTCTATATTTTTGCAAAAATGTTTAGAGGTAAAATCCACCTTCCAAACAAATTTTTGACATTCCCCATTCTAAAGATTCCTACAAGTAGGAGGTCAGCAATCGCATGGTCCCATGTGACTGGACATCACCTATTTGCAAGATCCTCAATGACAGGGTAAAAAATTGGACTATGACCAAAATTTTGGAATTTTTGTGTTTGAAATTAATTTTTTTTTGTAATTTCTATGGTTTTGCAATAATGTTTAGAGGTAGAACCCACTTTCCAAATAGATTTTGGCATTCCCAGTCTAAAGAATCCTACGAATATGAGGCTTGCACTCGCAAGATCCCTTGCAAATGGAAATCTTCTGTTTGTAGGATCCCTTGTGACAAGGTTAAAAACTGGACTCTGACCAAATTTTGGAATTTTTGGTGTTTCAATTTTTTTTTACATTTCGTAATTTCTATAGTTTTGCAACATTGTTTAAAGGTAGAATCCAGCTTCCAAATAGATTTTTGACATTTCCATTTTCAATATTCATGCGACCAGGAGGTCGTTATTCGCATGATTATGTGTGAATGGAAAATTAAGATTCGCAGTGTTCCATGCAAATGGGTGCAAATTTTAGGCTTTGTCCATATTTTCAAATTTTGTCTTAATTTGAAATTAATGTATTCAAGGTTCACCACTTAAAAACCATCATAATCATTTACTCGTGTCTAGATTTTGGACTGTGTTAAATTTCAATATTGCAAAACTTGAATTTGTTGGGTTGCATAGCTTGAGTCTTAGCAATCACAGACTCAATTTCTAGATCTCTTTGTTATACAAGTTTGGTGTGGATGAAACAACATAAAAATGACATAATAAAACTTGATGTCAAGGTTATTAATAGTTTACATTACATCAATATCTTACATTGAATCAAAAAATCACCACAATCAGCATCACCATTGCTATATTTGGTCATGCATCTTCTTGATTCTTTGTTCATGCCTCTTCTTTGTTAAGCTCGCTTCCTTCGCCACCAATTTCACTACTATCAGCATCACGACCTGAAATAGCATCACCTAAAGCACCACCACTTGTATCACTCACTTCTTGTTCATCTTGTTCTTCCTTTACGTCGTCCAAGGTCACAGGCACATACATTTCATATAGCAAGTCACGTACTTTCTTTTGCCTCAAGAATAACAAAACCTTGTCAACATTCTCGCCTTCATCAATAGAGGCGTCAAGAAATTTGCAAGAAAACATTTGATGTTAGTAAAAAAAAACCATGAAAAAATCAAGGAAAAAAGTTTGCAAATTTGTTCAAGTAAAGTTAAATACCCTATTGTTCGATATAAACATTTGTTTTCTTAGAGGATCAGTTCTTCTATTCCTCGGTGGTTGGACGAAATGATGACAATGACATGAATCCACTCCAAATAAATGTTGTTGTAATACCATAGAAGCTTTACTGGTTCACCTTGGTTGTCGCTTAACAAGAAATGTTTCTGGTAAGTGTTAGTGAACGATGACAATATCTCGTGCTTCACCGGGTAGTTCTTGCAAAATCGATCTTTATTCTTCATTTTGGCTCGAATAGGTGGATTTGGAATGACATATACATTTCACATCTATCTCATCAGTTTATCAGGGTGATAGAGTTCTTCGATGTCGAAGTAAAACAAACAACCATGGAACCATGTGATGTTATGAAAAGACTATTTCGTTTGGTTTTACATAAGGTCCGAAATTACCTGACCATACAAACATGAAACTTATTAAGTTGCCTTATAAAAAATCAGAACAATATGGGAATGACAAAATGATATCAATGTTTTACTTAATGCCGCAATTTTACCTCTTAAGGAGGTAGGTCGTCGATATGCTCCCTAAGAGTAATGATATCTTTATTTACGACCCCTACACGTTAGGGGCATTTCCACATCGCCATAGTGGGGAAAGTATCATTCCACGAAATACTCGCATTACCCTAAAGCCTAAAATGATCGCGATGATATATAAAAACAGTCATACCCCTGAATCGTACACGTGTCATGATGATATCGAGGAAATATAGGCCCCAGCATCAGCCAACACTGAACAGGCCCAAGCAGTTCTAAACCAGCTCACTTCAATCCGCTAAGCGAACCTGGACTCTCACAACACGCTAGGCGCACACGTCTCACATCTGTCCTAAATACCCGTAAGCCATCCTTAAGCAAGTATCTCGAGGATCAGCTTTGGACAACCAACTAGCAAACAAACATTAGAGTATATTCCACACATGGAAACTCCCTTCTACGAACTGGTATTGGATTGGGAACTATCTCCCGCGTATCTAAGAGCGCAGAGCTAACAAGGAACTTCCCTTCTACATCACGACTCCTAATTAGAAAGGGGTCTCCGTGAAGATCTCCTCCCTAAACTACGCCTACGATGGCCTAGTTAAACCAAGACTCATTGCACTATAAAGAAGACATGAGGTTGGTAAGCTAAGGTACGCTACAAATTCCCTGTTACAACATTACACATTTTTTAGAGCCCTGTCTGACTTTAGCATTGGAGTGTCATCAGCCGCCACAATGGTGGTTTGTGGCACATGTAGGCTACTTGTGTAGGTCAACAGCTCAGCAGGAACTGGGTCAGAGCAGGGAGAAAAAATGACTGCATCAGTTTAGCGTCGTCTGAGGGGACGACATAGCTCGTAACTTTACATTAAGTGTCGTTTCCTTTCATAACACAGAGAGATGGTGACCACAGGTCACGCAACAACGAGGAACCAGGGAACGTGTCAAATGCTCTAGCCGTCCCTATGCTGCCTCTTTCAGCAATTTCTGTCGTGCACAAGCATCCACGAAATAGTCTCCTTAATTCAACAGCAATTTCACGACCCTACTCTGATGATAGCATTGTCAAACTCCGAGTCAGATGAATGATTTCTTTTCGTGCACCACGCTCTGTCAATAATGAGGGAGCTCACATCAATGAAGCAAGGGCTTGACAAGACACTAGTGACGTATCTAACCAGCTTTGACAGTGAATTAACCACCATCCACACGTGCAACGACACAACTGTTGTTTCAGCCTTCATTCAAGAATTGAGAAGAGGAAAGTTTTACAACTTTCTGACGCTAGACCCTTTGGCGAACATGACAGACCTGGCAAAGCAAGCATAAAACTTCATCGCCATGAGAACGGAACTGGGAAGAACCAAACTCAGAGAGCCATTGGTCAACAAAATACATGCGCTTCACAGAGCACATTTAGATTTTAAACTATCTAGCAGGTCCAGAAAAATGGTTTTACGAGTTATGAGGATCTAAACGATACATGGCGAACAACTGACACGACACGGTCAGAGGCGAAGCCCATCTGTGCTGCTGGTATTTATGGAAAGAGATATCCAGGACATACAACTCTCGTAGAATGATGCCCTGGTGGTGACAGTTTCCTGGCAGGCTGGGAGGTAAGAAGGTCTCTGGTCGATACCGAGAGCTCGATGAACATCCTTTTCCTCCGTACACTCTGCAACATCCAACTGGATGAAACAGCATTGAATCAAGATGGTTGTCTAGTGATCGACTTCAGTGGCAGAAAATGGTTCCCTGTGGGAAGGATACAACTGACATTAAAAGCTAGAGAACAACCAGGAGTTCGTAGTAATTGACACGCCTTCAGCATACAATATAGTTCTGGGAAGATCCTGGATACACCAAATGGGAGCGGCTGACTCCACCTTGCACCAGTGCATCAAGTACCCAACGAGTGAAACGGTCGATACATTAAGAAGTGATTAGTCGGCGGTCAGAGAATGCCAATACATGGCAACTTTGCTACCCGACAATTCTCAGCAAGCCATCAATCCAATGACCAAGACTACCCTTTGTTCAATCCGAAGCTTCGAGGTAGAATGACTGGCATCAGGTGACGAGGCACCAGTAAGCCCTCGAGGCTAACCCAATGTCGGACAACTAGAAAAAGAAATCGTTACGGCCTACCTCGATAGCCCTCAGAACAGCAAGGCCATTCAAATCGGTTCCCGCCTAGCAAGGTAGTGGCAAAGCAACTTTCAGATCTGCTACAGTGTAATCAGGACATATTTGCCTTGACCATGCGCAATATGATAGGGATAGATCCATCGATAACCGTTAGACAAAAGAAAAGGTTTGTAGCGCCCAAAAGGAATGCAATCATAAACGAGGAAGTACAACATCTATTCGAGTGATAGGAGCATAATTAGGTTATTTTTAGTACCATATTTCTATATGTATTTTGGGTATTACTTGTTAATTATGGTACTAATTGTTATTTTCATGTTTGTGTAGGTTTCCAATTACAAGATTCCAAAATAGAAGCTAAGTGAAGCAAATTGGCAATTTAGAAATACTAGTTGCAAAAGGAAACCACGCAAAAAAGGAAACCAAACATAAAACAATTTTAAAGGGATGATACCTTGCTTTGGAGAAATCATCCAGCACAGCCTCCTCATCACATCCATCCACAACCCCTTCGCCTCCTGCCATCTAGCACAACCTCCTCATCACATCCATCCACAGCCTCTTCGCCTCCTTGCAACCATAGCCACCTCGTATCCATCATCGCAGCAGCCCAACATCATCACCCATCTTCACCGTCTTCATCTCTCTCTCGCCTGACTCCCTGATTGCCACTATCCATGCAAGCAATCCGCAAAGCAGCCCATCGTCCTGAACCCACCACCATCATCAAATCTAGCCATCACCCTCCTCCTCGAAACAGTGTCTCCTACAAACCCCTTCCCCGTCTTCATCTCTCTCTCTCTCCCTGACTGATCTCGTCTCCTGTCGACCGCCACCCACCTGATCTCCCTTTCTCTCGCCTTAATTGTTCACCAACCCTGACCACCTTCGTGCATCTCTTCATCTAATTTTCTCTTACATAGTAGAAATCACAGTGACAAAGAGAAAGCAGATTGCGAAGAGAGTTATTTCTCTTCATTTCTGCTATCAGCACCCTAGAAGACATTCTCCGCCACTACGGATCAGGCGACGACAACGTTTTATTTCCTTCACCCTATCTTTTTCTTATTTTTAGCTTGATTATTGATTAGGGATTACTATTTGAACATAATTAATATGTCCAGCTAAACTCCTCTTAGTTAGGGGTGGATTCAAAGCCCCGAACATGTGCTTTATGAATTAATTGAATTTAATCTTCCTTGCTATTAGTGATTGTGTTTTGCTTAACTGCTTTATAGAGAACTTTTCTTTGTATGTTTGTTAAGGTGGCCAACTTAGTAAGCATGCTAGGATCTGGGGCTAGAATATAAAAGAATTTCACCTAATTGTTATAATCCTGTATTCACAAGTAGTAAATACCAAGGAACGTTGGTAAGGTTAAGTAAAAACCTCGGTAAGAACGAGATACTGATCAAACTTGTAATTGCCTAGTCAGTGTTCCTATTTTCCACAAAACTTAATGATCTTAGATTGTTTTCTAACTTGCGATTCCTGATTAGATATCATGATAAGAATAGTTTGAAAGCGAAGCTTCGTTTAAGTCAACAAACTTGGAAAAATAATAAGATTAATGTAGTGCTGATCACGGTTAATCTTAAGCATTGTCCCTCACGAGTTAGCAAGTGATTATTGAAAATTGATTTATGAGCATATGTTTAGTGTGTCGAGATAAACCCCTAGCTAATTTCTCATATTTTCCATTCCTTTAGTTTTATTATCTTTACATCAATTTTCATAGTTTAACTTAGAAAATCCAATCCCCCATTATTTATTTAATTAGGTTGTTAGTTGTCTTTTAGTTATTTTTAGTGTTAATTGGCAAGCCCTCTAATCCCCGGTCCAGAACGATCCTTGCTTGTTCTATACTACAATCACAAAGCAGGGTATTAAGTTGTGTGCTACAAAAATAGTTCATCAATATTTGGCGCCATTGCCGGGGATTAGTAAAATTGTTAATTACTTCATTAGTTTATATTTATTTATTTTTATTGATTTTTTCTTCTTTCTTTCTTTATCTCAGGTACTAGTTCATGCGCAATAGGAAATCCAGCGAAAACTTATTAGAATACGATTCAGAGTTTGAGAAAACATTTAGAAGACGAATGAGAGAAACAAAAGAGCCACAAATGTCTAGCTCTGAATTTAAATCTGAAGAGTTCGACACGAGAGACAATAGATCTATTAAAAAACTTTCGGCATCCACTTTGGACAATGCCACACCCTTGTGCATTCAGTATCCAATAACCGTGCAGGGCAAGACAGAGTCATTCGAGCTGAAATCCAACTTACTTCATCATATTCCAAAGTATCACGGTCTTTCTATGGATGATCCAAATAAACATTTAAAGGAATTTAAGTTGTATGCAACAGTATGACGCCAATGAGTGTGGCTTAGAACATTCTGAAACTGATAGCATTTCCATTTTCTCTGACTGATAGGGCTAAGGATTGGCTCTATGAACTACCTTCCGGAACAATATATTCCTGGGATAGTATGAAGAAGGTGTTTCTAGATAACTTTTTCCCAACTTCCAAAATTATCTTGTTGAGGAAAAAAATCAATGGTATACAACAAGATCCAAGATAATCATATCCAGTTTACTATGAGCACTTCAAAACTCTCATAGCATCATGCTACAACATCAGATGAATGAGGAACTTCTGATTCATTACTTTTATGAGGGATTGCTTCCTCTTGAGCGACAGATGTTAGATGCAGCTGTAGGGGAAGCTTTGGTTGATAAAACTCCAGCAACAACGAAGATTTTGATTAAAAACCAAGCCTTAAACGCCCAACAGTATGAAGGAATTGGAGAGCATTCATTCCAAGTCAAAAAGGTAAGTACTAATTATAATTTGGAAGCTCAAATGGCTAATCTTACTTCACTTGTAACTCAAGCTCTAGGGAAGCCGAATGTGCTAGGAGTTGCAAAGTTTGTGGCATGTGTACTAAGCCAGGACATCCATCTGATCAATGTCCTCAACTGATTGAGAATGGCGGTTGGGAGAATGTCAACGCAGTAGGTTTTCAGGGGCAAAATCACTATAGGAATAACCCTTATTCGAACACTTATAATGAAGGTTGGAGAAATATCCCAAGCTTTGGATAGAGAAATTCAGATCAACCTCAACAACAAGCTTCGAATCAGCCTCCCCCTGGTTTCTTTCAAGGACCGCCATAACCATCTCAGCACGATTCAGCTATGCCCTTTAATTATGATGAGATTCTAAAAATCGTTAACTATTTCTTAGTAGAACCAATCAAAAGATATAACAGATTTGAAGCTACAGATTGGACAGATAGATAGCTGAGCTTATTGGATAAATTCGTGAGCAAGAAAAACTTCCTAGTTCTACCATTCCAAATCCGAAAGGCGAGTATGAAACCGCAAAAGCAATTACATTGAGGAGTGGTAGGCAAATTGATAATGAGCCAATAGTCCCTAAACGGAGCCAAAATAGGGAAGCTAAGTTACAGAAGGATGATCCAGCCATCGTTGAAACACCAGAGCTCCAAGGTAAAAAGGTAAGCATTCCAAATTCAGATTCTGCTAATCTTTCTCCACCTTTTGTGCCTTTTCCAGGTAGGTTTGTCAAATCTAGGAAAAATGATCAGGATAAGGAAACTTTGGAAACTTTCTGAAAAGTCCAAGTCAATATTCCACTTCTTGATGCTATTAAGCAAGTGCCTAAGTATGCAAAATTTTTGAAGGAGCTTTGCACGACAAAGAGATGACTTCGAGACGAAAATGTAGTCAAAGTGAGTGAAAATGTCTCCGTAGTTTTTCAAAGGAAATTGCCGCTGAAGTGTAAAGATCCGGGTAGTTTCACTATTTCTTGTGTTATCGGTAATACTAAAATTGAAAATGCAGTGCTAGACTTAGGTGCTTCAATAAATGTTATGTCGTATTCTATTTATCAATCTATGAATCTCAAAAAGTCAAAAATGATGGTGTTATTATTTAATTGGCTGACCGTTCTGATGCATATCCTCGAGGTTTGTTGGAAGATGTGTTGGTGCAGGTTAACCATTTGATATTTGATAGGGGCATAATTAGGCTATTTTTAGTACCATATTTCTATATATATTTTTAGCTATTACTTGTTAATTATGGTACTAATTGCTATTTTCATGCTTGTGTAGGTTTCCAATTATAATATTTTAAAATATAAGTAAATTGACAATTTAGAAGTACTAATTGCACAAGGAAATCACACAAGCAAGGAAATCACACAAAGAAGGAAACCACAGAAAGAAGAAAACAAGAATAAAAAGGGGACGATACCTGGCTTTGAGAAATCATCCATCCACGGCTTCCATCGCCTACCCATCCATATCATCCATCCACGGCTTCCCTCGCCTACCCATCCATATCATCCATCCACGACTTCCATCGCCTATCCATCAATAACCCTCTCATTCTCGGCCTCCACAACAAACCATAAACCCAATCGAACCCCATTCTCGCAGATCCCTCCTCGCGACAACCATTCGTCGCCCTCTCTTCACTCAAGCAGTCGACCTCCTCCCTGATAATCGCCACCCGCCTGATCTCCCTCTCTCTTGCCTTCATCGCCATCCTCCTCACTCACATCCTTTTCTCACTAAAGCAGAGAAGTAAGCAAATATGAAGGAACAGATCGCGAAGTGAGGAAGGAGCAGATCACGAAGTGAGGAAGGAGTAGATCGCGAAGTGAAGGAAGAGTTCGCGCTATTTGCACCCTAGCACTCCTCTCTCTACCACCACGAATCAGGCTACAATGTTTTGTTTCATCTCTGAACTCTTTTACTTATTTTAGTTTGATTATTGATTATGGATTGCTATTCGAACATAATTAATATGTCTAGATAAACTTTTCTTAGTTAGGGGTGGATTCGAAGCCTCGAACATGTGTTTTATAAATTAATTGAAATTAATCTTCGTTGCTATTAGTGATTGTGTTTTGCTTAACTGCTTTATAGATAATTTTTCTTTGTATGTTTGTTAAGATGGCCAACTTAGTAAGCATGCTAGGATCTGGGGCTAGAGTATAAGAGAGTTTCACCTAATTGTTATAATCTTGTATTCACAAGTAGTAATTATACCAAGGAACGTTGGTAAGGTTAAGCAAAAACCTAGGCAAGAACAAGATGTTGATCATACTTGTAATTGCCTAGTCAGTGGTCATAATTTCCACAAAACTTAATGATCTTAGATTGTTGTCTAACTTGTGATTTTTGTTTAGATAGCATGATAAGAATAGTTTGAAAGCGATGCTTAGCTTAATTCAACGAACTTGGGAAAATAATAAGATTAATGCAGTGCGGTCACGGTTAGTCTTGAGCATTGTCTCTCACGAGTTAGCAAGTGATTATTGAAGATTGATTTATAAGCATATGTTTGGTTTGTGGAGATAAACCCTTAGCTAATTTCTCATCTTTGCCATCCCTTTAGTTTGTTGTCTTTCCAGTAATTTTCGTAGTTATTTTGATAGTTTAATTTAGAAAATTCAATCCATATTTATTTAATTAATTAGGTTGTTAGTTGTCATTAGTGTTAATTGACAAGCCCTCTAATCCCTGGTCTAGAACGATCTCACTTATTCTATACTACAATCACAAAACAGAGTATTAAGTTGTGTACTACTAAAATAGCGCATCAATTTTTTGCGTCGTTGCTGGGGATTAGAAAAGTTGTTGATTACTTAATTAGTTTTTATTTATTTATCTTTTTATTGATTTTTTTCTTCTTCCTTCTATTTTTATCTCAGGTACTAGTTCATGCGCAATAGGAGATCCAGCTAAAACTTAGTAGAATACGATTCAGAGCGTGAGAAAACATTTAGAAGACGAAGAAGAGAAACAAAAGAGCCACAAACATCTAGCTCTAAATATGAATATGAAGAGTTCGACATGGGAGACAATAGATCTATTAAAGAACTTTCAACATCCACCTTGGACAATGCCACACCCATGTGCATTCAGTATCCATTAGCCGCGCAGGGCAAGACTGAGTCATTCGAGCTGAAATCCAGTCTACTTCATCATATTTCGAAGTATCATGGTTTTTTTATGGAGGATCCAAATAAACATTTAAAGGAATTTGAAGTTGTATGCTCCAATATGACGCCAATAAATGTGGATGAAAACATCCTAAAGTTGAGAGCATTCCCCTTTTCTCTGGCTGATAGGGCTAAGGATTGACTCTATGAACTACCTTTCAAAAAATATATTCTTGGGAGAGCATGAAGAAGGTGTTTCTAGAGAAATTCTTCCCAACTTCCAAAATTATCTTGTTGAGGAAGAAAATCAGTGGTATACAGCAAGGTCCAGGAGAATCATATCTGGCTTGCTATGAGCACTTCAAAACTCTCATAGCATCATGTCCGCAACATCAGATGAAAGAGGAGCTCCTGATTCAATACTTTTATGTGGGATGGCTTCTTCTTGAGCGACAGATGTTAGATGCAGTGGCAGGAGGAGCTTTGGTTGATAAAACTCCAGCAGCAGCAAAGACTTTGATTGCAACCCGAGACTTTGATTGCAACCCGAGCTTTAAATGCCCAATAGTATGAGGGAATTGAGAGCCGTCACGCCAAGTCAATGAGGTAAGTATTAATTCTAGTTTGGAAGCTCAAATGGCTAATATTACTTCACTTGTGATTCAGGCTTTAGGGAAGCCAAATATGCTAGGAGTTGCACAAGTTTGGAGCGTGTGTACTAAGTTAGGACATCCATCTGACCAATGTCCTCAACTAATTGAGAATGGCAGTTGGAAGAATGTCAATGCAATAGGTTTTCAAGGGAAAAATCACTATAGGAATAATCCTTATTCGAACACCTACAATGAAGGTTGGAGAAATCACCCAAGTTTTGGATGGAGAAATTCAGAACAACCTCAACAACAGACTTCGAATCGGCCACCCCTTGGTTTCGCCCAAATGCAACTAGAAACACCTCAGCACAATTCAGGAATGCCCCTATATGATGAGATTTTGAAATCGTTGACTATTTCTTAGCAGAACCAATTAAAAGATATAGCAGATTTGAAACTACAAACGGGACAGATAGATGAGTTTATTGGACAAATTCGCGAGCAAGGAAAACTTCCTAATTCTACCATTCCAAATCTGAAAGGAGGGTTTGAAACCGCAAAAGCAATTACATTGAGGAATGGTAGGCAAATTGAGAATGAGCCAATAGTCCCTAAACAGAGTCGAAATAAGAAAGCTGAGTTACAGAAGGATTCTCCAGCCATCATTGAAACACCAGAGCTCCAAGGTAAGAAGGTGAGCATTATAAATTCAGATTCTGCTAATCTTGTTCCACCCTTTGTGCCTTTTCCAGGTAGGTTTGCCAAATCTAGGAAAGATGAACAAGATAAGGAAATTTTGGAAACCTTCCAAAAAGTCCAAGTCAATATTCCGCTTCTTGATGCTATTAAGTAAATGCCTAAATATGCAAAATTTTTGAAGGAGTTTTGCACAACAAAGAGACCACTTCGAGACTGAGAGGTAGTTAAGGTAAGTGAGAATGTCTCCGCAGTTTTTCAAAGGAAATTGCCGCCGAAGTGTAAGGATCCAGGTTGTTTCACTATCCCTTGTGTTATCGGTAATACTAAAATTGAATATGCAATGTTAGACTTAGGTGCCTCAATTAATGCTATGCCATATTCTATTTATCACTCTATGAATCTTGGGAAGCTAAAAATGATGGTGTTATTATTCAATTGGTTGATCGTTCTAATGCATATCCCCGAGTTTTGTTGGAAGATGTGTTGGTGCAGGTTAACCATTTGATATTCCCAGCAGATTTCTATGTGCTTGAGATGGAAGATTCAAAATTTTCAACACCTTTGTCTTTTCTTTTAGGGCGCCCCTTCATGAAAACTGCGAAGACAAATATTGATGTGCATGCGAGGAAACTGACAATGGAATTTGATGGTGATGTGATTGGCTTCAACATCTTTGAAGCCACGAGATATCCTACTAAAAATCATTCTTGTTTTTCTATTAATGTGAATGACAATTTAACACAGAAATTGTCAGACGTCAGAAATGAAGATAAACTAGAGACCACCATCACTACTGACGTTGGATATGAGAGCAATGGAGTCCCCTATGACACAAAGAAATGGAAAAAATTTCAGTTGAATGAGCATGAAAAGATTCAGGATGAGGCTTATGATAGTAAAAGAAATTATAAGGAGAACACTATAGTTTTTCATGATCAGATGATCCATGGAAATACTTTTGTCATTAGAATGAAAGTCTTGCTTTTCTAATCATGTCTTAGAACTGGTAAGTTACGTTCTGAATGGGATGGTCCTTTTATTGTTACTAATGTTTTTCCCCATGGTACTATACAGATTAAGAGTGTCGCAACCGGGAAGGAGTTTAAAGTGAAACATCATCGACTTAAGCCCTATTATGAGTCATTTGTGGAGCATGACGTGGAGGACGTATCACTCCATGTTCCCACTTACTCTGAGGATTAATTGGAGATACTGTCAGGCTGCACGACGTTAAAACAAGCGCTTCTTGGGAGGCAACCCAATCAGATTTGCTTTATTTATCCCTTTATTTTCTTTTCGTTATTTTTGCTTTTGTTTGTTAGTAGTTTGTTTTTTTTCGCGTTTAAATCTTTCATTACATGTGCTATAATCTATTCACATTGAGGACAATGTTAGGTTTACGTGTGGGGGGAACAAAACGTTGTTTTTATTTTGAAAAAAAAAATGTCAGTCACTTATAAATTAACATGATATAAACGTTGGTTTTTTATTTTCTTTGTTTGTATTAGTGTCATAAAAAAAATTTAAAAAAGAGAAAAGAATTTATAGTTGTTTTGAGTCTTAGGATACTTTCCAACACAATGATGAGATTTGGTTTTTAATTGCATGACTTTAAGGTGATTTATAAACATGATTTAAGATCTAATATTATTCTTTGGTTAATGCTTATTCATGGTCATCATATGCAAATTCACATGTAATCAACTTAATAATTTATACTCATAGCATGCTTAGTTGAATTTAACTCATTATAACCCATATGTGAGTTTTGAGCCTATTGTTCCTTTGATTTTGAGAGTTTTTAGTTAGGTCATCTTTTATTTCTTTTGTCAATAATAATTCGTGGCATGATCTCAATTTTGTTTGCTTTGGTTGCTACTTGGATTGCTTTCAAAATTAAGAATTAAACACTAGAACTTGTATTAATTTCGCTCAAAGCATCATATTGAATTGCATGACATGCTTGACATGATAAAGGCACCTAGTTTTCACCATTGCCAAATAAGCCTGATTTATAATATATTTGCCTTAGGTTAACCCCATTGATCTTGTTATTAAGCCTTTTGTTTCATTACTCTCATTTTCTATCCCTAACCTAATAAGAAGAGTGGAGCATAATTTGATTTGCAGAGACTTTATTGTGGTTCAAGGTATGTTGAAAAACAAGTGTGAGGGGGGAGGACCCTTGTGGTAGACAGTTCAAGAAGAAAGAGTAGAAAAAAAATATTACAAAAGGGATACAAGTCCTTATCTATATCCATTCAGTATTACAGTACCATATAGATAGTTCAATTATTTTCAGTAGATACAAAATAATTGTTGAAGCTCTTCATTATCAATGGGCCACCTCGTCATTTTCCCACTTATGTCTTAAACCATATGATTGTTTGCTAATGTCTCTAATCTTATAGCATGCTTTCACCATTTCTTCCAGCCCTTTGAAAATTTCATATCCGTTCTTTCTCTTCCATTGACCCCTGGCCCCATTGCAACCTGAATTAAGACATTTTGATTGAGTGTGTCTTGCAATGTCACGATGTGGAGATTCGAATGAGGTATGAACATATGGTGTCCCTAGTTCTTGCAGTCAAGGATTAACATTCCTTCCATGAGATCATATATCTAAAAAAAAAAAAAACAGAAAATGCCATTTTTTTTTCTTGTTATATCATATCTGAGCTATTTGTTTCCCTTTTACATCAGTCCTCTCACATATAACTAGAATAGGAAGAGTGATTTTACCAAACAATCAGTGAAAAAGAAAAGAGTGCATTCAGTGAGATTTTTGGGTTAATTCTTCTTGGCACGCGCTTGAGTTTTACAGTCACTTGGATTGATTTAATTGTAAATTTTTATATCATTGCTATGAACGTGTATTAATTTTTGAATGAAGTGCATTAAATCTTGTGTTTACAAATAATCTTAACATGTCATGATCCGTTGAAAATCTCTAAGACAAATGTTTGAAAGTATAGACTGAGTCATTTGAGTCTTTTATTTTTGTTTCTTGAATTTGCTCGAGGACTAGCAAAAGATAAATGTGGGGGAATTTGATAGGGGCATAATTAGGCTATTTTTAGTACCATATTTCTATATATATTTTTAGCTATTACTTGTTAATTATGATACTAATTGCTATTTTCATGTTTGTGTAGGTTTCCAATTACAATATTTTGAAATAGAAGCAAATTGGCAATTTAGAAGTACTAATTGCACAAGGAAATCACACAAGCAAGGAAATCACACAAGCAAGTAAAATCACATAAAGAAGGAAACCACAAAAAGAAGAAAACAAAAATAAAAAGGGGACGATACTTGGCTTTGAAAAATCATCCATCCACGGCTTCGATCGCCTACCCATCCATCCACGACTTCCATCGCCTATCCAACGATAACCCTCGCATTCACGGCCTCCACAACAAACCCTAAACCCAATCGAACCCCATTCTGGCAGATCCCTCCTCCTCGCGACAGCCCTTAGTCGTCCTCTTTTCACTCAAGCAGTCGACCTCCTCCCTGATCATCGCCACCATCCTGATCTCCCCCTCTCTCGCTTTCATCGCCATCCCCCTCACTCACATCCTCTTCTCACTGGAGCAGACACTGAAGAAGCGAAAAAGTAAGCAAATCCGAAGGAGCAGATCGCAAAGTGAAGGAAGAGTTTGTGCTATTTGCACCCCAACACTCCTCTCTCTACCACCACGAATCAGGCTATAGTGTTTTGTTTCATCTCTTAACTCTTTTACTTATTTTAGTTTGATTATTTATTATGGATTGCTATTCGAACATAATTAATATGTCTAGCTAAACTCCTCTTAGTTAGGGGTGGATTCAAAACCCCGAACATGTGTTTTATAAATTAATTGAATTTAATCTTCCTTGCTATTAGTGATTGTGTTTTGCCTAACTTCTTTATAGAGAACTTTTGTTTGTATGTTTGTTAAGTTGGCCAACTTAGTAAGCATGATAGGATCTGGGGCTAGAGTATAAGAGAGTTTCACTTAATTGTTATAATCCTGTATTCACAAGTAGTAAACACCAAGGAACGTTGGTAAGGTTAAGCAAAAACCTAGGCAAGAACAAGATGTTGATCATACTTGTAATTTCCTAGTCAGTGTTCATATTTTCCACAAAACTTAATGATCTTAGATTGTTGTCTAACTTGCGATTTTTGTTTAGATAGCATGATAAGGATAGTTTCACTACACCAAAAACCCCCATTAGCAACGGTTTTATACCGTGGGCGTAAGACATTGCCACGGCTAAGAGCCGTGGACTACAGGGGCGTCGCAAAAATTTTTGTCACGGCTAAAAACCGTTGCTAAACATTGTAGCAACGGTTTTATGGTTGAATGGGGGGCGTTATTTGCAGACATTATCAACGGTTATAAACCGTTGCAATAAAACTAGCAACGGTTTGAAGCCGTGGCAAAATTAGCAACGGTTCTAAGCCGTTACAACGTGTAAATATTAGCAACGGTTATAAACCGTGGCTAACAAGATAGCAACGGTTTATAGCCGTGGCTAACCATGGCAACGGTTTTGAACCGTGGCTAAGTGTATATATTTGCAACGGTTTTAAACCGTGTCTAAAAGTAGCAACGGTTTCTAGCCGTGGCTAACCATGGCAACGGTTTTGAACCGTGGCTAAGTACATGTATTTGCAACGGTTTTAAACCGTGTCTAAAAGTAGCAACGGTTTTTAGCCGTGGCTAACTGTGGCAACGGTTATAAACCGTGGCTAAATAGTGTGAATTAAACCGTGGCAAAGGTGCTAGCAACGGTTTTTAGCCGTGCCTACCCATGGCCACGGTTTGAAGCCGTAGCAAATAGTAAATAATGCCCACGATTTCTAGCCGTGGCAAGATGGAACAACGGTTTTAAACCGTTGGCAATTAAAACAAAATTCAAAAAAAAAAAATATGTTTTGTTGCAACGGTTTAAAACTTTAAACCGTTGCAAGTTAATATAATCGAAAAAAAAATTATATTTTTTTTTGCTGCTGCAGCAAAATCACAGCCGTGGCACCTGCAAAATCAGTCCTTACTATAGTTTGTGTGATGCCTCCGACACGAATAAGAACCACCAAACTATATGCTAGATAAATACAAAATCAACCGAAAAAAGGAACTTGTCAAGTTTTGACGCCAAACAAAAACATGTAAACAAATAGCATTAATTAATGTACAATAACAGGATTAACCTGAACAAATGGAACATAGCTTGTTATATCAGGTTTCGCTCGCATCTAAAACAAAAGAATTTCTCTATGTTTTTTCCAACAATACAAATCGCCCTAGTTATAATGTAAGAAAATACATTGATGCCCTTAGGAACAGGCCCCATTTCTTTCGGTAGTTGCTTGTTCAATATACTGAAAATGATGAGAATGCAGCACCTGGTAGTTGCTTGTATATTGCACCGGTGATGGTTGATACAACGACACACTTTGCACCCCAGAAACAAGCAATGTATGCGCATTCTCCTGTCCAACATACTGCTGCCCATACTGGCTCAGACCTTCAGAGCCCTGCAGTATAAAAATTAGTCAGTACTTAATGACAGACAAACATGACCTATAAAGATTGCTAATAAACCAATGACAGACAAACATGACCTATAATTGCACAGTTATTGAAACAAGACAACATAGATACTCTTTAAGTACTTTATTGCATATGATCTGGACCTGGGTGTAACAATAAGTTGTAGAAAAAGCACAAGTAGAAGTATCATCATCAACAACATATAGGTTTCATGCTGAAAAAAAAATTCTACTAGTCCAGATTATATGCTCCTAAAAAAAAATTCTACTCCACAGAACTCCTAAAAAACATTGCCATATATCCATTACATCCATCACAGTATATATCATCAATTACATAAGCTAAAACTTGATCATGTGACATCATAACATACCATGTCGTCCGATGTAAGAGTCCCAGACTTATCAAAACAACATATGTCCACCTGAAGGAAAAAAAAATGTTAACATGAGCTAAAGTAACTTCTCGCTAGACTTTCTCGATCACGAAGGCTTTTTTCTTCCATCAATTCAAAGCAAATTAACCATTGATACACAAAAAAGCTAAAGGAACTTGTAAGAGTACATGTAATAATTAAACACCAATATAACAATGACAAGGGAATGAATATTGTGTCCGACACGGGTGTGAGGTGCCAGATACGTCAACCCACAAATCCACCAATACAGGCACCATTACTACATTAGATAAGACTTTTTATCCTATTTGCTTGAAATCACAAACGAAAGAGTCATTTATGCTTAAATGTCGAGGAAGTGAAGTTATCACTTCAATTTTTTCATCATATTGATTCCGGTTATAAGTTTACTAGCTTGCTAAACTGAATCAGAAATTCTAAATGTCGAGGAAGTGGGCGAGGAAATGAGCAATGGGAGGGAGGTGGCGGGATGGGGACCGTCCACCTCCCTCGGGATGTGTGACTAACACCAGTGAATGCTCCATCACTGAATCATTTCCTTGCACGGAATCATTTCCCTTGCAGATCACCAGATCCCAGCTATGCTGATCACCATCTTTTATACAACAACTGACACACTACCATATTGATTACAAGACATATAAACCATAGGCTACAGTTTAATGGGGGACGTGTCATTCCAGAAACTGATTATTGTGCCTGAGTTGACATAAAAAAGATACCCTTTTGTAATGCTAATCTGATTTTGGATTATACTCCTTTCATGAAGGAGCAGTTAGCAACTTAGCCGAGAAATTTTCCTATTATCAATATGTTTTGCACTTAAAACCCATCCGTTGGTATAACATGAAATTTTCTGTGAGAATTAAACTGATAATCTGGTCCCTAAAGCTTTTATGTTGAACATGTGTTGTCAGGTTGTGCTCCTCTTCTTGTCCATAACCTCAGGCTCATATTCTCTATCAGATGTTCATTCTTTCTAATAACAAACTAAATTCATGTCGTGGTGAGGAACAATATAGACTTTAAAATCTAAGGTTGCCTATCTATAGGAGTATATTTGCAATTTAAATTCAAGAGATGAACAGTAGTTAAAATACAGGGATATATGCACCTGAATAGCATGACTTCAAATGTCAAGTAATAAAGGCAATCGGAAAATTCAAGCAATGAAAATAAACTTGCTTTATTTCTGGAGGAGCAGGAAGTTTAGAAGCCAGATCTTCACGTTCCTCAGGGTCATTACCAACAACTTCATCATCATCAGTGAAATGTCTTCATGCTCCCAATCATCACCTAGGAGGCATTAGCAGTTAAAAACAATTAGACATGGCACCAATATTTTCTCTTCCACAACACTCCCAAATTTGAAAATTTTATATCCATACAGCTGCATAGGAAACTAAATATACTATGGTTTTACAGCTGCATAGGAAACTAAACAACATCAGATAACAGAGTATAATGATAAGGAAGATATGTCAGACAATGGAAAGAAAACTATCCATCTTGTGGGTCATACATCTAATATGCATTTGCATATGAACTCCCAAAATAAAACATTTCTGCATATGACCCTAATCCAGTTTGCTAAGATATCATTTTGTAGCATTGACCACAGATCTGGGTTTGAGTTTTATTTCTATCAAACGCAGCTTATAAAGCAGATCTAAGAAATAAAATCACCTGTACTGTAGGAATTCCATATAAAGGGGATTTTTAAAGAGAAAATGATCAGGTAAACCAAAGATTTTATTAATGAGCATATCAATCCTTTCTTAAGTATATAATCTTATCTAACCATTCCTTCCACACACACTACCAGATTTTATTTCAAAAGAATGTGATCAAATACGCAGAACCCACTACTTGCAAATAAACTGTAATGCATACACATGCATCCAAACAAAGAATATGAACTTCAGACAATACAAAGTTACAGAGCAAAACATCAGAAAATATAGAACATGGATAGCCTTTCCCAAGGAAATTTTGCAAAACAGTTTTCATCATATCCAAATGGACAGAGAACAGAAAATAGGAATGACTATGGACACTAACCTTCACATATATATGTATATATATATATATACATATATATATTCAAGCGCACATAAATATTTCAAATAAATACTATGGACACTAACCTTCACATATGGAATGACTTGGAGAACAGCAGACACGCGTAGAACACGCAGCAATCTCTCAACCGTAGAACACGCAGCACACGCGCGTTTCTGCGACAAATCAAGTTACACCGGACTGCCCAGATCAACCGGCATACACATGCTCCAACTGCATGTCGCCACATCTCAGCATGTCAACGCTGCGACACAGCAGCAATGCGTCCCAGCAGCAGCAAACCCAACAGCAACAGCAAAGCAGAGCAGCAACAGTAACGCAAAAAAGCGTAGCAGCAGCAGCATCAACGCAGCGCAGCAACAGCAAGCAGCATCAGCAACACAGCAAGCGTAACATTCTCTGAGCTAAAAGAAATGCATAATTTTAAATGCAGGAGTGCCTGAGTTATATTGAGAAAACTGCCAAATGAATGCCAAATGAACAGTGCTTGGGAAAACTGCCACTTCTAATCAATAATGCAGATATAAATGTTTAAATAAGTGGAAAAACATTTTCAATTGTTGAAAAAATTTATTAATCTACATGTAAATGGAAACATGTCAGTTCAGTGATTATGCAAGTCAAACTTCAAGCCAGCACCTAAAGAAGCTTTTTAATCCATGCCAAAATTCAGGTACTTGAATATGTCACATGATCTTAGTAAACACTAGACACGCGCTTGCACAGTTTCACTATGATATCAGGTACTGAAAAAAAACAGAATAGTGACTTTATACAGTGGAACCTATCCAGCTTGGCAACTAGTCGAAAACACGAAACCTTACAAGTTCAGACTGGGCACAACCAACCAAGAATCTGACAACCTTGTTGTATATTTCGAAGCTCCATTACAAACCAAGAAACAACTATTTTAGGGAGAGAAGAAGAAAAATACCATGTAATGATGCAAATTTATAAGCAGAGAGTGCACCTATCTTTGATAATTTGACACAAAAGTAAACAATGTGTCACTGAGTACCATGTGTTTTGAGAAAATGGTGATTTTAAAGAAACACTTACATGAAAAATGCCAACTGTTGTCATAAATGTTGCGATGAAAAACTTCCAGAATCGGCACTTTTATATCATTCTCTATGCTTGTATCATCCTCTGTGAAATTAGCAGGAAGATGCAAAATATGAGAATTAGATTTGCCAAGTGATGTTGGATGAATCCTTGAATATGTCAACTATGAAACTCTAGCTTGCCTTGCGCAAAAAACTATGAAACTCTTTGTAACTATGCTACAGGAGTCATCTTATGTATAAAAAGTATCTGATTGCCATACATTATAGAGTGCAAGTAGCAGGAAAGAAAGTTGGGTGCACATTGAAAGTGGGATAAAATAAGCTAGAAACCCAGACAGTTACAATGCTTGTAATGCTTCCACAAGATAAATACGGGAAACTTCCAGTGGAAACATGTACATGATTTGATATAACTCATGGCTTAATAATAATAAAAATATGAAGAAAAACAACAACCTTGTACAGTAATGCCAAATTCAAGAGATGAATTCAAATGTATTGGGAAACATCGCAAACTTACATCAACATCTTTAGCTTTCATATTCTTTGGCTTCACCAAATTTGGATTTTGGATATCAATGATGCCTTGGGTTCCTTTCTTTTTCTGCCAACATCCACATTGAGAGGGTTGAGAGAAATTCATATAGAATTACAAGTAACTCATGCAGGGGAATAAGAAGTATAAAAAGTACAAGTAAAATGAGTAGAAAGGCAACTACCTCAGATTCATCTTCTGATTCCTCTTTGGATTCCGTTTCTACTTCTTCTTCCTCTTCAGCTTCCTCCTAATAGTGATAATAAGATTACCCTCCTTTTACCAGATCAGAAAACAACTAAAGTTGCATGCACATACTGATATATGACGTTGCTAATATTAGTAACGGTTTTAAACCGTGCCAAATATACCAACGGTTTTAAACCGTGGCCAGGGTGTTTATTAGCCACGGTTTTAAGCCGTTGGTACATATAGCTACGGTTTTTAGCCATGGCAAATGTACCAACGGTTTAAAACCGTGGGCAGCTCGGTGTAGCTAAATTGCCCTTTTGGTGTAGTGTAAATAGGTGGTGATGGTGGAATGATGGTAGAGAACTGGATGGGCTTCTCATCAAAACTAAAGCTTGCAAAGATTCGGAGTTCACGAAGATACATGAAAGAGTTTTCAGGAAGAAAAAAAAAAGAGAAATTTTTTTTATTGAATATTCAGATTAGAATTGCTTTTACATAACTGAAACTGTAAAGCAGAATGTCATTCAATATTAAGATTCCTAACCATACCTTGACAAGATCTCCGAGTTCCTCATTGCATTCAAGTTTATCCTCAGCCAACCAGTTTTCCAAAAGATTCTTTTTATTCTGATTCACAACTAAACGAGATAATTCCAAAGACTCAAATGCATTGAGCTTTCCTTTAGTTAACAATGTCCCAAAGTACTGCAACAATGGTGGAGTTTGCCCAGCTTGCACAGGAACACTCTGCAAAAGGAAAGGTAAATATCAAAGACCAATCAAATGCCATACCATTGAATTTGAGAATCAGGATCTAAAAATAAATGATACTAGCATCTACAAAAAGTAACAAAATCTACCTATCCCCAATGAACAGAACTACAGGCATCTCTTGAATAATTCATACAACATTCACCAATCAACTTATTGGTAATAACAAGGAAAGCCAAACAAGTTCAAAATGTATAACGTTGTAGCTTTATTTTCTTTGTGTACTGAGAGTGTATCCTTTCTTTCTTCCTAAGAATGGGCAAGAAAAAGAATAATTGGATCGACATACCATATTTGGTTTAACAATTAATAATTTCAAATAATATTAATATAGATCAGTACAAAACAAATACAATTGTAGGTCATATATAATGGCAAAAAAATCTACATGAAAGAAAATCACTTCATGAGGGAAATCGAGGCCTCATTGACCACTATGTCCAGGTCACCTGAATAGTTAAGCATATTTGACAGTGAAAAAACAATAGCTAAAGTATTCAAATGAAAGTGTAGTACTAAATTTTTATTAATTATCCATCACCACTGACCTGTGGGTTTCTTGACACCCAATACATATCACCATCAAAATCACCATTTGCAATCTCATCTGCCAAGGAGCGTGGGCCTTTAGTAGGAAAGAAAATAGCGTATTTGGCATTGCCAACAAATTGAAGTAAAACTTACTGTATCCTTGCTCAACTTTAAAATATGGACTTCCTTCTGAAGGTCTTCATTTAGTTTGTGTTCCTCTGGAAAGTAAGCAAAAACTTATTAAAGAAATTGTAAACAACAAAAGGTAAGGAGCAACATTTCAGCTCTGGTATTTAAACAGATGCATAATTTCCCCCAATCAAAATATCAAATCTAACCCACTTGACAACACCATAATAAATTTGGTTCACAAACAATAAACTTCTTTTAGAGTTCGTTACAAGCAGACAAGCACATCCATTTTTTAACCAAAAAATTTATATCTAAAAGCTCCATTTGAGGCAAACCATAAAAGAAGTTTCAGATAACAACGCCTATAACACATTATATATGAAAGAGAATCATTCATCGTCTGGAATAGAATGAATAACTTAACAAGCCTCGAAATAAGAATGGGAAAAAAACAAGAAAAGAAGATACAATTACTAGAACTGACCTTTTCGCTTATCTTTACAGCCAATGAATTTGTGTCCCACAAAACAGAGAGTCTAAGTTGTAGAGGATAAACATCTGCCATATCATCTTCTACAACTGATAAGTCCCCAGCATCCTTTGCTGCTGCATTAAAGTCACTATGCCTACATAAAAATTTGGCAAATTGAAACTAGTGTTGTACTTTGTGCCTTATTGTTAATCAGCTGAAGAATACATCACAGATAGATAAGCAAGGCCGAAAGAAAGCCATATTGAATCTCAGTAGATAAGCAAGGCAGAAAGAAAGCCATATTGAATCTCACCTAGTTACATAAAAAGAAAAGAAAGGATGTAAGAAAAACCAACCTCCTTCACAGTCTCGGCTAATTCCATCATTGTAAATTCACCTGTCATGTGCAAGCAACACCACTTAGCACAGAGTTAAAAAGGCACAAAGTACAACTATATGCTTAGAATCCAAGTCGAATCCTTGCAGTTGCAACTATATTAGATAATTGCTATCTTTATGTTTCATTACGTACCTGGGTTTCCAATGTTGATTGGTCCAGTGTTTATTCCCTTCCATTAGTCGAACAAGGCCATCAACCTTTCAAAAAGAAAAGAAGAAGAAAATTTAGGGGACACAAGTCCAGGTCATGCAAATTCCATTGTCCTGAATTCTAAAGGAAAGTGACGACCTTTTGCTTACCATGTCAGAAACATAGCAGAAACTTCTAGTTTGTGTTCCTGGAAGCTGAACTGTCAATGGTTCACTCCTATAGAAAAATTTAACAAAACACCAGTAACAACAATATGTATGAAATGCTTCACATGAACAAAGAAAATTAGATGAACACAGTAGTTCCTATATATCTATCAAACGTTGTTACAGGTCAATACAAACTAACAATAGTGATGACTGAAGTTCGAAAGCCATGAAATAAAATTAGAACTTACCGAAGAGCTTGAGCAATGAAGTTGCTGACAACACGTCCATCATCGATATTCATGCGGGGTCCATATGTGTTAAAGATTCTTGCAATGTGGATCTCTGCGTGCATAATGAAAAAATTGTGAACCATAAATAGAATCGAACATTGTAAAAACAGGCACCATACATAAAAGTTTATGTTACCTATGTCATGTTGCCTGTGATAATCGAACATCAATGTCTCAGCAACACGCTTTCCCTCATCGTAGCAACTCCTAACTCCTGTAATGTGTGCCATAATATCCTTTTGAGTGATGAAACAATTTCTTCAAAAATTAAAGGTAAGTGAATTCCATTGATGATCAGAAAATGAGCCCTTTGACATGAAGATTAAGCATACCAATTGGGTTAACATTGCCCCAGTAGTCTTCAGTCTGGGGGTGAACAAGGGGATCTCCATACACCTCTGAAGTTGAAGTCAGTAAGATCCTGTTGAGAATCCCAGCACATGAGGTAAAGAAGATACAAGTTTACTAAGTTGGAAATATTGGTTCAAACCAGTCAAGCAACAATACCTTGCTCCAACACGCTTAGCAAGTCCAAGCATGTTCAGTGTTCCAATAACGTTGATCTTAATAGTCTGTCATAAATCACCAACATCAGTTAGAGTTTAATGGGTTCGTTATACTTGATTGACATCTGCGTGCCAAACCAAGAATCATGTCCAAGAGCCTTAAAGTGGAGGCCAAAACTTGAAGTTGACAGTCATAGTTGATATAGATGCACAAAAAATGCGTTCATACCCACCTTAACAGGATTGTGCTTGTAGCAAGATGGTATATCTGATCAACTTCAATTCTCAGTGTCTCGGTGACATCTGTGGAAGATGTATAACAGGATTACTTACTTTTCAAAAGAGCTCTAGTGACCATGTCGTTAGTGGTATACAACTATTAGAGCTCATATTTAGTTATATTGCTTATAATGAAATCCAGAGACAAGGAGATACCATGACGAATGAGCTCAAATCTAGGATGACCAATCCATTTTTCAAGTTGTCCTTTGATCCAGTGAAGTAGTTGTCAGCAACAATAACCTGAAGAACAAAAAAAAAAGTAAACCTTACAATGCCATGATAGGTTATTAGCAAAAATATTAAGACTCCTTTTAATACAAGAGTTTCTTATTCAATGATAGTATTAACTAATGCAAATCAGAAGGAAGCTCACAGCTAAGTAACTAGAGAAATTGTACCTCGTTCTTCTCATTTTCCATTAATCTGTCAACCAAGTGAGAACCAATGAATCCAGCTCCACCAGTTACCAAAATTCTCATGTTGGACTGTAATTATAAATAAAAAATAAAATTCTATGAGTTGAGTCAAGACTTCACAGTTTAATTCACTAGTTTCTATAAGAGATTTTTCAGTCTTTAAGTTACGATATAGGTTCATAAGCTAAAACAAACCTCTATCGACAGATGATCAAGAAAGTTAGTAGAAGTCATTTCAATTTGTGTACTTACATTATGAATTCTTATTGTTTAGGATAGCCGGATCTGATCAAAATAGCAAAACTATCATTTACATGTCCTAAATAAACATGCAAATACCCAATTAGATTAGCTAGATTAGCACTCTAAAAGTGCCAAAAGGGAGCTCAAGCTTAGTTGTTTAATGATTCTGCATGTGACGATTTTGACATGGAAGACAAGGCAATAACAAACGCAAACAACAAGTCTAAGCATAATTAGAACCAAATTATGAATAGGATTAGAGTCAAATTGAAGAGACTCAACGTCAAGACTTAACAAATAAGAAGTAATCTTACCTGGAGAAACTTGGAACTGCGAAGGGGTGATGGTGAAGGAGGCTTCTTGTGATCTCCATTCGACGCCATTGTTTCGATCTTCAGACCTAAACACTACACTTTATTAGTATCAATAACTGAAAATTCTAATTCTACATACTCACATTTTTCTGCAAAACTCAATAATAAACTGAAGATCAACTAATTACCACCAAAATCCAAACTTTATACAAAAAAAAAAAAATCAAACCTTAATCAAATTCAACAAACATCTACAGATCACCAAATCCTATTTCTTAAAATATTACAACTTTAACTCTGATCAGAGATCACAAAAACCCAAACTCCTCAATCAACCACCATGCATGCAAATCAACATAAGAGATTCAATAATTCCAACACCCAAACTACAAATGCAACTAAAAACCAAACATTTCTTACAATTTAAGATTCAATCGAGAAACGGAACACAACCCAGACTCCAAATTACTCGTCTGATGATGAATGAGCCAGATCAGAGACGTATAAATAACAAAATCCCCAAAGCAATAAAATAAAATCAAAACTTTATCCACCAACCAGTGCCAAATCAGAAAAGAAAAAAAAGGGTACAAACTTGTAATTGAAGCAAATATAAAGGCAATGAAAGCTCCACTGTAACGAAATCAAAGACCCCACACCCACAACACTAGTTTCAGATCTGGGGGCTTATCAGTTGAAGAGTCAACATCACTAAACTATATATCATCTACCTATTGACCAAAAACAAATGATCCAAATTGAAAATTAAAGACAATAAGCTCACCAGAGTTGCCAACTCAAACTACAGTCCCAACTCTTGCATTCACTAAAGACCAGACTGCTTCCCTAGCAAACTCATCTGCTCATAACCTGAATCCATCAAATTCCAAGTTATAAGAATTCTTTCAAGCATTTTATCAAACTGTTGCACACTAACTAAATTTTGCATAGAAACTGAAGATCAATTTGGACGAACAAATTCAAACCAAACCCATGAACAAAAACATGAGAAGAAATGGTGCCACCATTATCAAAAGCAGATAAATCAGCACATGAAGAAGAAGAGAGCTTGGTAAGATTGGGAGAGAGTACCTGTTCGGGTTGCAGTGGTTGATCGATTTTGAAGTCGAGGGAAGTCGATTGAAGTCGAGGGAAGAGCAGGGAAGTCGAGGGAGCAGGGAAGGAGGGGAGGAGGGAAGTCGAGGGAGGGAGCAGGGAAGGAGAAGCAGCAGGGAAGTCAAGTCGAGGGAGGGAGCAGGGAAGGAGACGAAGTCGAGTGGAGGGTTTGTGGAGGGGAGCTTCGTTTTGTTGATGGAAGTCGAATGGAGGGAAAGTCGAGTGCCAAAAAGCCCGCCCAAATTTTTTAGCTTTTCATGTTGCTACGGTTTTTAGCCGTTGCTAATGCTAGCCACGGTTTAAAACCGTTGCTAAATTTGTTTTGCAACGGTTTTTAGTCGTTGCTAAAGCTAGCCCACGGTTGAGAACCGTTGCTAAATTTTTTTTTTGCAACGGTTTTGAGCCGTTGCGAATAATAGCCACGGTCTGGAGCCGTTGCTACTATTAGCCCACAGTTTTTAGCCGTGCCAACTATACCAACGGTTGTAAACCGTGGCCAGGTTGTTTATTACTCACGGTTTTAAGCCGTTGGTACGTATAGCTACGGTTTTTGGCCGTGGCAAATGCAACCAACGGTTTAAAACCGTGGGCAGCTCGGCGTAGCTAAATGGCCCTTTTGGTGTAGTGCTTGAAAGCGACGCTTAGTTTAATTCAACAAACTTGGGAAAATAATAAGATTAATACATTGCGGTCACGGTTAGTCTTGAGCATTGTCTCTCACGAGTTAGCAAGTGATTATAGAAGATTGATTTATAACCATATGTTTGGCATGTGGAGATAAACCATTAGCTAATTTCTCATCTTTGCCATCCCTTTAGTTTATTATCTTTACAGTAATTTAGTAGTTATTTTCATAGTTTAATTTATAAAATCCAATCCCATTTTATTTATTTAATTAGGTTGTTAGTTGTCATTAGTGTTAATTGACAAGCCCTCTAACCCTCGGTCTAGAACGATCTCTAGTTTTCTATACTACAATCACAAAGCAGGGTATTAAGTTGTGTGCTACTAAAATAGCACATCAATATTCCCAACAGATTTCTATGTGCTTGAGATGGAAGATTCGGAAATTTCATCACCTTTGCCTCTTTCTTTAGGGCGCCCCTTCATGAAAACTGCGAAGACAAATATTGATGTAAATGCGGGGAAACTGATA
>QNQO01003758.1:0-46155 GCA_003290165.1 Berberis thunbergii | reverse complement strand
TGATTTAGAAATTACTAAGGATAAAATAATTTGAAAATTAACTACGAAGGATAAACTTCCTAGATCACATAGCTTCTAGGGCTTTCAATATAGAGAAAAATCAGATGCATATGAAGTCGTTTTGTCAAGATTCTATTGTTATTATCGTTTTATTTTTTATTTTTATTTTTTTAAACAATAATATCTTTTTAGGCAACCCATGTCGCCGCCTTCCATAGAGCGAAAGAATCAGTTACAAGGTTGGCTAATGTGTTGGTCTTTAACCCTCGCGTCTTAGATTCGATATCTACCAGCAATATGGGGTGGAGAGGATATAAGGGTTAATTTTTTTTTTTACAAGGTGGACACTGTCAATGATAGCATGTAGCAAAACCTTGCTTTGTCTCTCTTAGAGATGAGAGTACATAACAAAAGAATGGTAAAGAGCAATGTTATGTTTTGTGTCAAATTGCCATGGCTATTTTCTCTAATAATTTGACTAGGAGGCCAAGCCACAGAGTTTTAGGTTTCATTTCCAGAAAGGAAAAAACTTTTACTCAAACACATAAATCAATCTTTACTCTTGTCATAGACTCAAGTGGGAATGTTATTCCATCGTTTTAAGTTAGAAAAATATTTTTTTTCTTGCTTTGTCAATAGAATTTCCTCAATTAAAAATAATCTTGAATAAAGTGTAATAAAAAATGAAAAACAGAGAAATAAATGGAAAGAGAAGAAAATTTTCGTGGCAGAAACTCAACAGTAAAAAACAATAATCACTGAGAAATTCTAAATGATGAGGAAACGGGGGAAGGGGGGAGTGCAACCTTCCGTCCCCTTTGAAATGCACAAAGACACACATCCTGAAGGAGATGGGGGGTTGCACCTCCTCCGTCGCCGGTTTCCTCGACAACTAGAAGGGCTCAATCACTGAGCATCAACTTGAGTGCGAGGATCAATGGTGATTGAGCTTTGAACAAAAAGGAAATTTGATATTAGATTTTGGATGTTTAAATTTTGAATGTGGGAATTAAAGGGGGAAAATAAGAATAAAATAAAATAAACCACTATTCCATATCAGCCAAAGTGTTTTTTCACACCATTTAATTCTTTCACACTACCTGCTTTATTTCCCAATCCATCACTCTTTCTCACACCACAAACATAAACAAGGAAAACCATTTTTCTCATCCCCATTCAAATCGAAACGCAAGTCTCCCCTCCTCTCTCCCATTCAAATGTTCATTCTCCTTACATTCAAAACACATTCAAAATCGATTTCGACTCATTTTCTTGGTTCGATTGCTTTTTCCATTTTCGCATCTTCCCTCTCGCAAAACAAGCAAGTAAATCTTCCCTTTCGCATCTTCCATTATCTTGGTTCAATTGCTTTTGCAACCCCTCAGATCAATTATTTACTTCCGTCTCAGATTTCGACTCCAATGCTTCTGAAACAAGCTTTCAAGTTATTCATTTCTTGCAAAAAATTTTAAGAAGTTAACATTGTTAACATTTTGTTAACTTCAGCAAAAATTTTCACAAAAACAAAGTAATCTCATGAAAACTTCAGAAATATTTTCAATCACAAAAACAAAATAAACTTCAAATTTTTTTTTCAAAAATCACAAAAAAAAAAAAACTATTGTTCGTGTGAGACAAAGCGGGGTTTTTGCAAAATTTCGCATTGATCTGGGCGAACATAAAATTTTCTCGGACAGATTTGCGTGACTTTAGTAAAATAGCCATAATTTTCTCATTTCAAAACATTTTCAAGTGATTCAAATTATATTTATTAGATAGCTCAGATTATTACAATTTTTTTTTTGATCAGCTTGAGAATCGGTCTTGATCGAACACATAAGTTGGCCAAAAGTTAGGGACACTATCCCGTTTTTATTGCGAGATAGATTTGTGCGACTTTAGTAAATAACCATAACTTGCTCATTTCAGAACATTTTCAAGTGATTAAAGTTGTGTTTATTAGATAAATCAGAGTACTACAATTTTCGTGTTTTGATGAGCTTGAGAATCGATCTCTATCGAGGGTATAAGTTGGCCGAAAGTCAGGGACACTATCCCGTTTTAATTGCGAAACAGATTTGTTCGACTTAGGGTGTGTTTGGTTGCATGAAATCCTATGCCATGGAATCCATGAGGGACCACTACATTTAGGCTAAATTGATATATCACTCCACATTTACATTTGACCACCATTTGATTTTGTGATCAATGGTGGGAATGAAGTCCCATGAACATGGGAATTCCACTCCTTGGCCCCCAAGGCATGTGATTCTCGATTTAGTAAAATGACCATAACTTGCTCATTTCAAAACATTTTCAAGTGAATTCTAGTCGTGTTTATTATATAACTCAAAATATTAAAATTATTCGTGTTTTGATGAGGTTGAGAATTGATATCGATTGAGCATATAAATTGGCCGAAAGTTAAGGACACTATCCTGTTTTCATTGCGAGACAAATTTCTGTGATTTTTAATGACCATAACTTGCTCATTTCAAAACATTTTCAAGTGATTCAAGTTGTGTTTATTAGATAACTCAGAGTACTAAAATTTTCTTGTTGATGAACTTGAGAATCGGTCTCAATTGAGGGTTTAAATTGGTCTAAATTTACCCTATTTTTAAATTACAATTTTTTTAAAAACAGTTTTTTGGGTGGTGTGGTTAGTTAAAAAAAAATACATGAAAGTGTGAGAAACGCTTTTGGTGGTGTGAAGTAGTCGTTGCCTAAAATAAAATGAAACGACCTTTCACACAACCACTTTGTTGAAGGACACCACCCTCGCCCCCCCCCCCCCCCCCCTATTTTTTTAAGCACACCACCAGCTATTGAAAGACACCACCAACACAAACAAAAAAACCCCACAACCACCTCTCATCTCTCAGAGAACAATCACCACCTTACCTCCTGCCTACATTTTCCTTTCTTTTTTCTTCTTGTTATCTATGTTCCTTTTATTTTCTTCTCTTCTCCTTTATTTTCCCGTCCTCGAGGAGATCCCTGCAAGTGCAAGTGGGGGTTTCCCACTCGTAGGATCCTTTGCGAGGGCAAAAAAAATCTCGCGTAGGCTTATGCTAATTTGGAACCCCCGACTCGCACAAACCTACATGAGTGTGGGTTCCTAATTCGCACGAGCCTGCAAGGGCAAAGAATGAGGAACCTTCACTTGTAGGAATCTGCTCGAGGGCAGAAAAAATCATAGGAGAAGAAGAAGAGAGGAAGAAAAGAAGGAGGCGGGGCGGGGGGGCGGTGCCGCCGGAGGTGGAAAAGAAGAGAAGAGAGAAGAAAAGAGAAATAGAGGAGAAAAAGAAGAGGAATAGAAAATAAAATCAAGAAAAAGAAGAAAAAAACAAATAAGAAGGGAAAAGAGGTGTCGGGGTGGCGAGGCCAATGATAGTGAAGCATGGTGTGGTGGTGTTGCTGTGAAGAGAAAACACAAGGTAGAGAGGAAAATGAATAGTGGGTGAGAGAAGGTTTACACGGGTGATGTTCTTCAGCACATAAAAAAAAGATGGTGATGTTCTTCAATTAAAAATGGTGGTATAAAAAAGTAGAAGCCTTTGCATTAATCTATTAAACCTTCTTCTAGTGAAATTATCTCATTTGACCACCACCCATTTTCAGTTATGTAAAGCAACAGAAATCTTAGCTTTCTAGTAAAACATATTGATTGCCCTACCAAATTACAATCTTCAATACTAAGTTAATCCATGTGGTTAGTCAATTCTACTTCCTTTAGGGTTTCATAAATTCCACTTTCAAGTTTTACCAAATCCCCCTCTCATAGATAGAAAACTTCTGTTGCCAAGTTGTCATAATTAAGATTAGTTTTCTTGTAGTTCAACTATACATCCAATCAAACATTCATTGTTTTGTTCTCACAATTTGATTTTTCTTTATTTCTACAATTTGATTTCCACCATCCATGTTCATCATCTAATCAAATTCAACATCTCGACGATAACAAACGGTTGATAAGGTTGAGTTTTTATTGACCTAACTCCAAATTATGTCAACATAATTACCCTTCCACAACAAGCATAATAAGATAGTCATCTTTTCAACATTCCTTTTCTTTCAAATAATTTTCTTCTATAAAAATATGTATAGTTTTTATTTATTTGTTGAAGACACTTTTTCAAACTTTCAGCAACGACCCATTGCTTCACCCATATAAGTACTCTGATTGAACAAAGAAAAGAGAAGAAGAAAACCAAATCAAAAAGCACAAAATTAGATTGAACAAAGATGTTGGCCAACTTCTTCTACTTCTCTATATTTTTCTCTCTTCTACTCTTCAATGGTGTTTTCGGAACTGATTTGATTTATGATACATGCAACAAGTCCGCGACAGGGGATCCAAACATCAAGTATGATTTTTGTGTGAGATCATTCGAATCCATTCCAAAGAGTCACAAAGCCAATCTTCGCGGTCTGGGGAGAATATCAATGAACATAGCAATCTCCAATGCAACACATACAATTTCCTACATAGAAAAGCTTTTGAAGAGGCGAAAGGACAATGAATCCATATATTAAGAGTCGTTTGGAAGACTGCATGGAACTATACTCAGATGCTGTTCGATAATTTGAAAACTGCTATTGATAATTTCAAAAAACAAGACTATGGTGGAGCGAACATCCGAATTAGTGCAGCCATGGATTCGCCTGTTACTTGTGAAGATGGATTTCATGAGAAGAAAGGTGTGGTATCTCCATTGACAAAGAGGAATCATGATTTGTTCGAATTGGCTGCAATTTCTCTTTCTATTACAAATATGTGCTCTAATCATATTGTTTTAAATGAATGAGTTTATTTAAATTGCTTGGAAAATGTGTAGCACATGAATAATTCAATTAACATCCCTTAGATTATCAAAAAAATTTACGGTATGCTTGGTTTGCCATTTTTTTTTTGGAAAATAAAGTCCATTTCATTTGTTATGCAAATTTTCGATATTTAGTTGTCTATTTACTGACAGAAAATTAATTTTTCATAAAAATGTTTTCCTACTACTCATGAGAATCCAAGTCCGAGAAAAAGGTCTTAGAATCAGATTTACGAAAATAATTTCAATTTCCGTGTCTATTTTTTGAGCAATCAAACAGACCCTAGTTATAAGGTGTTGTAGGCGTATTGCTCATCACTTTTGAGTAATATAATGGTAATGGTAGTATGCCTTTTGAATTCACATAGAATAATAAGAGTGAGAGTTCTTGATAATTTACTTTAATATATTGAGAGGTTACTTGGAAAAATGGTATCTTCTTTGCTAAGTGAATCACATGTACTTTTTCTTTACATATGAAACAATCACCATAGATAAATAGAGAATGGTTGTGTTAAAGCAATATATGCTTTATTTCTGTTGTTATATCATGAGTTGTGTTTTGCAAATCCCTCCACAAATCTTTGTATCAGCTTCTCAATCAACAATAGGAGCACTTCCAGTATGCTATGAATCTGGAAAATGCAAGTGATATACCAAATTAAGATGTTGCAAATTGATGTACTATTGGTGTGCTCGGAGACCATATACAACTTCAACAATACATTAATTTGATAAGTGAGAGTTACTTTAAAATTAAGATGTTGCATGCTATCTAGAATTACTTTTCCTTGTTGGCTACTATTTACCAGGGAATCTATTCTGGTCTAATGAAGTGAGAGTTGGCATTTAAAACTTTCTACTAGCATTCTGGGAAACATTAAAAAAAAAAAAAAAAAATCTTATATCACTTCCCAGTCCTCAGTAACCTAGTTAGCCTGAAAGTCAAAGAAACTACATCAGATACTTATAATTTAGAAATGTACACTATAAAAGTGTTCTTAACGTTAGTCTATGGTAAACCGTGAATCGAACTGATTTATGTCGGTTTTAAAATTTTCAAATCGAAATCGAACCGATCATTAACAAATCGATCCGAAACCGAACCGATTTCTAATTTATGCAAATCGTAACCGAACCGAACCGACTAAATCCGAACCAAAACCGAAATAAAAATCGAACCGATCGACTATTTTAAACATATTGTATTATTTAATATAAAAATATATATTATTTATTATATATATATTCGATCGATTCGGTTTGGTCGGTTAAAATCACATAAAAAATCGAAAACCGAACACTTCGGTTTTGAATTTTTTAAAATCGAAACCGATCAGAACCGAATTTAAACCGAACCAATCGATTCAGTTTAAATTGGTTCGGTTGATTTAATCGATTTAATCGATTTTTTGTTCAGCCCTAATCTATGGAGCTATTGGAGTGAAATACTGCACTGCCCAGTTCAAACTTGCCTTGATAATCCCCAAATGGCCTTAATGTGCATCCTCCTTGTATAACAACATAAATTGTCAAATTAATGCCCACCTAACCTCAATTGTTATTCAACTGCCAAGATTGTATGCTCAAATTCTACTTGGATTTTAATATTTTATCCCTCCTAAACCTATCACTTTCCACTAACCCAACTTTTTCTTCCATTTGATCAGTTTGCTTTTTCGCCAAAATTTCTCATTGTCGACTCGAATAACATGATGGATATTTCTATATCTATCAACCTCCACCTCAAGAATCCACTGACTCCTTTCTTCATGTAGATGGTTCGACATAAGTCCGTTGTTCAGATAGGAACGAGGTACAGAGCTAAATACCCAACCACATCATTCAATTCATACTTAAATAAGTAAAATGAAATTAAGCAAGAGAGGTATAATTGAGGTACATCATCATATGATATCTATCAATAAAATAATGTAATGGTAGCTTAGTGAACTTACTTTTCCTGTCAGTCATCTCGACGAAATCATTTTTTTTTTCTTTTTAACCCCTCCCATCCAGGATGTCGTGGGAGGGTTCCAACCTTATTTATGTTAATAATCAAAGTGTGAAATAGCTAATAGTATAAGTACATGATCATTGACAACATCAAGAATCAAGAGTGAGAATAAGTTGGACTTAATTAAAATATTAAAATTAATAATAATAAATATTAAATAAATAAGTTCGAAATGAGAATGGCGGGATTGAAAATATACCAATTTCATTCCATTCTAGATTAGGACAGAAGGGATGAGTTTGATAAATTTCAAAAGGACTTGGAAAAAATTGGAACCGAATGGGACAGAATCAAGATGACATGCCCACCCCTAGTATTGATGAGTTATTTGGCAAAAAATGGGTTGTTACATGTCAATTTTATTGTTGTTAAATGATCACTACAACAATAGTCGAATAAGGTGAGTTGAGAATTCGTGTAAGCATAATTCCAATAGTAATTTAAGAGGAATTTTCATGCGCATCATAAAAGTTGAACCTTGTGAAGAAGAAAACGAAGAGCAGTGAAAGAAAAATTGGAAATAAGTAAGATATAAAAATTGTAAAGGAATGAAAATGCAACCTTATTTTTCAGTTGTTTTAGACCAAAATTGTTATTTTAAACCCGCAATGGAGTTTGGGTAGAAAGGAATAAGCAATGAAGGTACGTTACATCGACGACAAAACTTTATATTGACAACGAGAAAAAAATTAGAAAAATGTTCCTAACTAGTGTGAATATATTCTTAACCGATTCAAAATTACAGCTTATCGCTCTTAATCGGTTAGTAATATATTCACACTAGTTAGGGCAATTTTTATAAGTTTTTTTTTAATCTCGTCGTTAATAATTTCTCCCATGACTATCATCATTTCCATTCAACAAAATCTTGAATAGTTTTTTCTTATTATTTTTCTTTCACACATATTTTTGTAAGAATGTCTTTTCGTTAACTTGTATCCATCGTTAAGATAGAACAATATTGAATAATCAAAATTATAGGCAACGCCTAATCAAGAGAAAAACTTGATGTTTCTTTAATTTAAAAGCTTTGCTAGGGGTCGAGGGAGGGTGTCACGCCCCGATTTTCGAAGAAAACGAAAATCCAAAAATCCACATAGGATTATCCGTTTCCCCCAAAACTCGGGACGTGAAAATTCAATAACAACAGAAACAAATAGTAGCAACAACTAACCATCTGAAACAAATGAAAATCTAACTCGGAGAAGACTGACATGGCTAGCTCACTAACAGAATTCCAGTAACGCAGCTCAAAATCTCTAAACCTGAAAGGCTAATCGGCTACATTCCAAAAGAAATGTACCCACGAAGCAAAAACTCACTTGGGTCAGCAGTAAAGCTGGTGTGAGAAATCTTCATCCAAAAATCAATAAGTCCACACGTGATAACATCAAACTAAACAAAAACAATAACCAACCACACCAACAGATAGTTCCTCAATGAGGCAAATGTGTCATCATCCTAATAAATAAATATGCGTTATTTATTACTAATAAATAAAATTTATGAGTTATCAATCCTCATAAATGCAACAACAATACAATTCATAATCATATTAGACTATTATTGAAATATTAACAAAACACATTTTTCTACCTTTAGGAAGACATGTAGTTCTCATTCAATGGTTGAATGAGCATTTACTTTCTTCCTTTGAGGTAATCATGCATATACACAAAAAAGAAATCTCGCTACTTTTTCACAATCGCACTATCCTCCATGTGCCGAACACACCTCACCCAAGTGTGCCTCCCTTGCCATCGAACCCACTCGGAGCGTACATATTCCAAGTGGGGTGCCACCTCGAGGAACATGTCATCTCACCCGAAGTTCGATCACTGACAAATATTCTTCCTAAATCTACACATACAACCGAACTCACATGGAACGGTGCACCGATATGCAAGCAAATCTGCATACCCATAATAATATCACACATATACAAGCAAGTCTGTATACAAAAATTTCTTTTCTTTTCACTTTTTTTTTCTTCGGAGTTGTAGAAAAGAGCATAAAAATATCAACTAAAACTCAAAACTCTTTTATGGTGACACTTTATCAACCATAAGTAAATCAACCACAGTATCCACCATTCTTTCGGGGAACAAGTAATATTTGACACATTGCCAATTCACACATCTCATCTCTTTGCATCATATGAAAAACAATATGCATTCCAATTCGCATAAAAAAAATACAAATACTCAAGCTAAAACAAGTGCTCAGTTAAATTCCAGCCAATATCTATTACTGGAAAATTTTCTTCTAGCTCTAAACTAAATAAAAGTTTAATCATACATAAAACTAATATAGATAAGACATTATCCCTTAAGCTACCAGTTCTAACAAGTTGCAGAGAATGACAAGGCAACAAATGCTTTCTAAAATGAAATATTGAGCTTACGAGCGCTACCAAAAAGGTAAAACACTGCTTATAATGTCAGGTTGAAGTCCAGATAGCCATATTAAAGACTATATTAATCACAAACTCTACCTTATAGGAACCCGACCAATATTAGTTGTGCAATCATAAAAAATTTTAGGAGCTGACATCAACACACTTTTATAGATGTAGGCCACAAACCAAGGTTTAAAGGTAGCAGTTATTAAAGCATAAAAGCCATATGATATAGCTGCCATAGCTTTCATGATCCTGGTAGAACCCATAACTGATTCCCCTCATGTGAAAGAAGTTCATGTTAATGCCAACTCATTTTATAATCTAACACCAATGGAAAGATAAATCATCCCCTATGGATAAAACTAGTATGGGTTCCATCCCTTCCTCCCATTGTGTTATAAGATCCATTACAATCATCCACAAACAATTGAAACACAAGTAACATTAATATGCATCAATGAAAGAAACAGAGAGAAAGTCACATATTTAGTGTAACAATGTGCTGGTGTCTGTGGTTACATGACTAATATGATCACCTTCCAGGATAAGTTTTCACTATTTCCTATCGATTCCTTATTTCAAGCTACATTGTGGTGTCCACTCAGTTGATTCACTAGGCGAGACATCATTGTTGTGGCGCTAGGTATTTATTTTCGATAGATCATTTGAAATTAACTCGTCCAATGGAAATCCAAAGTGATAGATAATGGAAAGGAGGGATTGAACTGAATCAACTCAACCACACCAAGAGGGAGCCTAGTACGCCAAGCATGTATAAGAGGTGAAACCTATTAACTGTTTAACCTTTTCTGTGTATTCTTTATCAATCACTATGTTTAGGGCATCCAATTTACTAATCCGTTAAGATTTTATGAAAAGATTACAAGAACCGAGTTAAAAGTTATTATCAAACAGCATTATGAAGTCGAGTTTTTTTTTTTTTTACACATTAGCAATGGTCAATTATTAGGCCTTGCATATCAAATTTTGCATATGTTTAGAAAGAACATAAATCAGAAAACTCACCTATATCAACCGATATGGACGCATGAACCCAAATCTACCGATTCAACCCAAATCACCATGTCGTCATCGCCACTTCTTCTCCATCCACCTCGCGATCTCTCCACTGCCAGTCACCACCACAAATGTCATCTCCTCACAATAGGACCCTCTTTCAATAGCATGCCACTGTCCAGCCCCCTCTCGCTTGTGAATAAGTTTCAAGGGCTGAAATCAAGTGGGAAGGAGATGGAAGATAAGGGAAGAAGAAGGGAAGAGAGAATAGGAAGATTGGGCCGATAGGGGCTGCTCCACGCTCGGTCACAGCCGAGCTCGCCGCAGAAGAAGGTGAATACGAAGGGAAGGGAGAAAGAAAAATTGGGGGAAAATGAGGGATTGTTCACTTTATATGGTGGGTGGTTATCCACCCCCCACTGAAATTCTGAGAACACCCGCCCTCTTTCACAAAAATAAAACCCTAATCAATATCAAACCCAATGAAGACCTAGCTCAAGTCCAAAATATAAAAAAAATCGGCCTAAACCCAAAAGAACAATAACACCAATTTATAAACTACTCTCACATTTTTATTCTATTTAGTAATGGCAAACAAAAAAAAAATCGTTTTCCCAATAAATGAGATTACAATATACGCCACAATTAATAAATAAGAAATTTTTATATTTATTTAATTAGGCGGGTATTACAGAGGGAGCGAGGGAAAAGGGCGAGGGATGGGTGGTAACCACCCATCCGCTTTGAGATGAGCGCATTGGCGAGGGAGTGTCATTTTGCTGCTATAAAGACTTCTCACAAATAGCAATTACCGCAATGACTGGAAGAGTCTTCGCAGTGATCCAATGAAACAAGTTTGGATTCTCCAAACGACAATATGGCTCCAGCCAGTCCGCGAGATCGACCCAACACCCAACAACTAGAAGAAAAAACAGTCGAGGTATATTTAGACAATGAAGCTAAAATGGCAGTCCGAATCGTACAAAAATCCAACATGAACTCGCCATGAAGCTAATCCAACTGCTAAAAGATAATCAAGATATTTTCGCATGGACAATTAAAGACATGGTGGGAATAGATCCATCCATCATTTTTCACAAATTGCAAGTGAGTCCATATAAGAAACCAGTTAGACAAAAAAGAATACCGGTGGCCCAAGAACACAATCAGGCGATAAACGAAGAAGTACACCGATTGCTAAGAGCGGGAATGATAAGAGAAGCTCACTATCTAGATTTGTTGGCCAACACGGTACTAGAAAAGAAGAACGAAAAATGAAGGGTGTGTGTGAATGACACCGACTTAAATAAAGTCTGTCCCAAAGACAGCTTCCCACTTCCACAAATAAACCAAATAGTGGACGCAACTGCCGGGCATGAGATGTTGAGCTTCATGAATGCGTATCCCGACCAAATACAAATGTACCCCCCCCCCCCGACCAAGAAAAAACATATTTCATAACGAAAAGGGGGACATACTGTTATCGAGTAATGTCGTTTGGGTTAAATAACGCAGGAATGGCATATCAACGATTGATAAACATGATTTTCAGAGATCAGATCGGCAAAACGATGGAGGTTTACATCGACATATGCTAGTTAAAAGCTCATGCAAAACAGACCATGTTACGGACCTCGAACAGGCTTTCGCCCAGCTTCGAAAATACAGGATGAAGCTAAACTCAAAGAAATGCACCTTTGGAGTGGAGCCAGGGAAGTTCCTCGGGTATATGGTCAACTAGCAAGGAATTGAAGCAGATACAAGTGCTTCTCAACATGCAATCGCCAACAAACATAAAAGGTGTTCAAAATCTTAACGGGAGGATAACAACTATAAATAGATTTATTTCCAAGTCATCAAAAATCTTGAAAGGGAACAAGACATTCGAATGGAATGGCGAATGCAAAAGAGCATTTCAAAACCTTAAGACATACATGGGAAGTGTGAAGTTGCTAACGAAACCAAACACAGGAGAAAAATTGTACCTATCTGCGTCCGATCACGCAGTGAGTTCAACGCTATACGAGAAGAAAAAAAGGGGTGCAAAAAATGGTTTAGTACATTGGCAATACACTCGTAGATGAAAATATCAACTATTTGGCCCTAGAGAAACTGTCGCTCTCTCTGATCGTGTCATCAAGGAAATTTTGACCATACTTTCAGGCACAGCCGATCACGGTCATGACCGAACAACCACTTCTGTCAGTATTACACAAGCCAGACTTATCGGGGAGAATGGTAAAATGGGCAATAGAACTTGGACAATTTGATATTACTTATGCCCCTAGAACTGCTATCAAAGCTCAAGCACTAGCAGATTTCATTGCCGAGTTCACAGAAAGCAACAACCAACTCATGGATAAGGAAAACAAAACAGAACAGCCTGAACCAATCCCTAAATGATGGATCATCCATTGTGATGGGGCATCTAACGAGGCAGGAAGTGGAGCTAAAATAATCTTATACAACTCGTAAGGCTTTCATTGGGGAAGGCAATAAAAATCAGTTTTTAAGCCTCCGATAATGAAGTCGAGTACGAAGCTAAGACTATAGTTAGCAAAACACCTGGGAATAAGGGACATTAATGTTTTTACGAACTCCAGGCTGGTGGTCAATCACCTAAGCGGCGAGTTCTAAGTAAAAGAAGCTCGAATGAAAGCCTACCACCAGAGAACTAATAAAAGGCTTCCGAAACGCCACCATCCGACAATGTGCATGAGCAGAAAACAAAAGAGTAGACAAGCTAGCTAAAAAAACTTCAACAACAAAGGATAAAGGCAATCCACTCATCATAACACAAGGTAGCTCCATACTGAAAAATCAATTAGAAGAAGCATGCGTCGTAAACCAAGGTGTTAATTGGACGACTCCAATCCTGGCTTACATTTTAAATAGGGAACTCTCAACAGATAAGAGTGGAAACCAGAAAATTACGAAATTAGACAGCAAGATATACAATGGTCAATGACAGATTGTACAGGAGATCTCCCACAAACCCATTATTAAGATGTCTTACACCAGGAGATGTCGAATACGTCCTAAAATAAATACACCACGATACATGCAGGAATCATCCGAGGGGAATAACATTGGCCCATAAAGCTCTCGCATTAGGGTATTACTATCCAACGATCCAGGCGGACGCTCAGACGCTAGTTAGTAAATGAGACAAGTGCCAAAGATTCGCCCCATACACTCACATGCCCAGACAAAATTTGATCCAAATGAGCAACCCTTGGCCGTTAGTACAATGGGGAATGAATATCGTGGGACTACTCCCAGCATCCGATAAAAAGAAGTTTCTCCTCGTAGCAGTGAATTACTTCACCAAATGGGTAGAAGTAGAGCCCCTCACAAAGATAGGAGAAACACAAGTTGAGAAATTTATCCGGAGAGACATCATATGCAAATTCGGAATACCAAGAGTAATCGTTAGGATAATGGGAAGCAGTTTGAAGGAAAAGGGTAAGAGAGTTATGCAAGTTAACAGCCGACCGCTCTACCACTGAGCTACCTGTCCTATTTCTAACGAATCAAGATATTGGTTCATTTTAGTATAAATCGTCACTATTTGTTCTTCCACCATAAGAGGGATGTTTGAGCAACTCGCACAATCATAGACAATTGATTCTGAGTAGTTTTATCCAGATCAGAAGCGAATTGTGCAAAGGCTTCTAACTTTGCGAATTGAGCCAATTCCAATTTTAATTTGTCGGCTACTTGTTTCATGGCTTTAATTTGAGCCGCAAACCCCACTCTAGATACGGAAATTCCCACATTAATAGCAGGTCAGATTCCGAAATTGAATAGATCGGCGGATGAGAACATTTGTCCATTTGTAATGGAAATTACTACCTGCAAGCAAACGGGCAAGCCGAGGTCACTAACAATTTTGGAGTCAATCAAAAGAAGACTCAAGGCAGCGAAGGAACTATGGACGTCCAAATTACTTGGTGTCATTTGGGCATAGAAGACAAAAAAACGAACTCCAACAGGATAAACACCTTTCACACTCGCTTATGGGTCAGAAGCGATGATAACCGTGGAGGTCAGAATGCCAACGTTTCGAATCGAAGAATTCTACGCTGAGGACAACATCGAAGCATTAAGAGTCTGGTTGGATTTCTTCGAAGAAAAATGAGAAGCAACGATTAAAACAATATCATACCAACAACGCATGGCAAGGTACTATAACAAGAAGGTAAGGATCTGAAACTTCAACGTCAAAGACTGGGTGTTACGAAAAGTCGAACTAAACACGAAAGAGCCTGGCGCAGGCAAGCTTAACCTAAACAGGGAAGGACCCTATCGAGTGATGAAAATCAACAAACCAGGAACATACTGGTTGAAGACAAAGAGGGCGAAATGATACATCGACCATGAAATGTAGAACACTTGAAAAGATATTATCAATAAAGTTTTTCGCTCTCAATTTTGAAATAACCAAATCTGATCAGGACAAAAAGTCAGATTAAAAACAGACTCGAGAAAACACTCAGCATGGC
Source organism: Berberis thunbergii (assembly GCA_003290165.1). Classification (NCBI taxonomy): domain Eukaryota; kingdom Viridiplantae; phylum Streptophyta; class Magnoliopsida; order Ranunculales; family Berberidaceae; genus Berberis; species Berberis thunbergii. The sequence continues at coordinate 31,386 of QNQO01003758.1, read as the reverse complement.
TAGAATATCGAGCAAACAAATATGCTGGACGAACGAGTTAAACATAAAAACTTTTGGCATGATCAACCACGAAGTAATAAAGTACCAAGATATAAGAGTCGAACTTTTACATCGACTATAACGTATGACATCGTAATCCGAATGAGAAACATGATTCTGTAAACCAAAGCTTCCAGACTAAAACGTCGAGTATCGAAGCCACCCACAAAACCCTACACCAAATCGAACCACACTCCATGCTCCTTAATTGTAGCTCAAAATCACCAACTTCCGAGCTTTCAAGATTTGGCATGATCCACGCATCAGACAGCGCCAGCGCTACAACCAACCCTCGATCTCCCTCAAGCTTTCTTATTTGCCAGCAGATGAAGGGCGATTCAATAGGAGTGATTTCCTTACTTGGATCATCTCATTCATACATTTTATTAAATTAGCCTCCCCTTTTGGACCCTCAAAGTCAAGAATCCATGAATACCATTAGCCAACTCAATGAAAATATATACCATTAGCCAACTCATATAAAATTTGAGCCTCATATAAACTAGTTTTTCTCTGAAATTGTATTATGATCATATTAGATTCGCAAATTTCAAATTTTTTTAGCTTCACCTAGAACTTATCCTTAATTATTTTGTGATTCTCAATTCTAGACAACCAGGCTTTATAGCCATTTTTTGGTCAGGTTTTAAGTTTTTTACATTTCTATCCCTTCTATAGATGATGTTTGTGATTGTATTTTAAAGAGAATGGGTAAAGGTGCAAAAATGTCATAGCCTGGCAAAAAAATGGCTTTAAAGTCTGGCTGCCTAGACAAACTCTTTTGTGATATTAATTATATATTTCAGTAATTATGCTTGTTTGCTCTTTGCTAAGGTTATCAATAGTGACTTATTTTGGCTTAAAATTGACTACACTTTGATCCAATTTGATATATGCATTATATTTTTTATAGTTGAATTTTTTTTATTAGTTACTAGATTCGGTAAAAAAAAAATTGGCTTTACCATTGATAACTACTATTGTCAATTAATAAGTATTTTTCATTTCGCCCCCCCTCGACTAAAATCCTAGGTCCGCCCCTGTTCGATACCCTTGATAAATTTTTTTCACATATAAATAATTACACAATTCCTATACGTTTGACATCATTTACAAACTAGTGTTCCTTGTAGATTATTTGCTTACAACGGTTGTGTTTTTATGCAGTAATAGGGAAATTAATCACACACCACTGGAAGACCTGCTATTGGCCGAACCCAAGCTCACTCGATTAGCAAGGTATATTTTCTCAACTTTTTGAAGTTTTTGTTATTTTTCTTGTCAACCCTGCTAGGAAGCCAATTGCCTGAGAGGTCATCAAGATGATGGGAATGGCCTGAATCTAAACGTGACAATTTTAGTTGAAGTACTGTTCATGCTAAATAAATTGACATTCTTTCTTCTTATTGCAGTGTCACTAGAGAAGCCAGGAAATTAGTTTGAGAAGAAACCTGAATGCCCTTCTTGACAAGGCAAAGTGGTTTGATCTTTTTATTGTAAATTTGTTTTTTCGCCTTCTTTTCAATTTTTTTTTATTTTTCTTTTAGAATTTGTAGTCTTGAACTATGTGTGTCTGGAAGAATATCAAGCGTCATGTTGAACCTGAAGGGATATGATGAATGCATACTCCTCGTATACAAAGAGTTCTTGAAATAGAAAAAGCAAGAGTTTTCCTGTTTGGTTGAGTTCACATTTTAGTCCAGAAAAATGATGTTGTGTGTTCTGCATCTGTATAATAAAACCAAAACTATTCTCACGTCACCAGCATCTCCATTGACAAGGCAGATATTGTTTTCTTGGCTTGGGGCTTGTATTGTGATTACCTTTTTCTCCTTTGTTATTGAGCTCTTTCAAGAAAGAGTGGCGTGGAGTTACCCGAACTATTTATGGTGCAATAGGGGTGATTTATCATTGACTGTGTTTGTTCTGTGATTTGCTCATCATGGCTGTAGAGCTAAGATGTAGAAGTGAAGTTGGTTTAGTGATGATACTCACACCTAAAACCATAGAAAAAGTTATTCCATAACCAGTTGCAATAGAAAACTTGGAACTTTTTTTTTTTCTTAACCAATACTTAACAATCAGAGCGCAAAAGATACATTCAGACCACTTTCCTTGTCAGAGGTCGCGGATTTGAAATTCACCGGTTAGGAAAAAAAGAAAAGAAGGAAAATCACTCTTCCTACTTCATATATTACAGTCCAACCTGAAGTTAAACTTGATCATTGCCAACAACAAAGCATTAGCAAAAGTTGTTGGACAGAAAGACAATCCAGAAAAGATGAACTTGTTGGTTGCTATAACAATATACTGCTCTACTAAAATGTCCTGCATATCCCAACAGATAAATCCTAAGAATGTACAGGAAACTTTTGAATGCAGATGGCAGACATGAGAGAACGTATCAGCCAGCGCCTTCTGCCCAGATAAGGTTGCACAAGAGAAATACTTTTAATCAGCACTGAACAATGCACCATCTCAGACCAAATAAACAGCCTCGTGCCATTGGCATGACAGCTCAATAGTTAGAGCTTGGCGGAGAGTATTACTAGGTCATGGGTTTGAACCTAGCCAACGGCATATTTATTAGTTGGGATCCTGAAAATCCAGCTCGCCCTATTTATTGGATCATGGCACCCCTTTCCCAATAAACCCTTGACTGCTCTTCTACTTCATTCTCTTGCCCTCACCCCATTGGCTTTCATGATTTTACCCAAACCAATACCCTATCAGGGAAACTCGGTTTGTGCTTCTTCCTCCTCTTTTCAACCTTCTCTTAACCCTTTTAATGTGCATTAATCATAATGGATTGTGAATTGCTGACCACAATTGTCGAAGATATACAAGGGGACAATGAAAGTGAAATGAGTTCAAAGAGAGTTTGTGGGTTCAAACAATCCAAATTCATCAATGAAGTTCTAAACACAATCGATAGAGGTTTCATATTTTAAAGTTTATTTGTGGATTTTATGAAGTAAAAATTATAAACACAAGTTCATTGAGTCTCTAAAATTTTTAGGTGATACTTAGTCGTCACGGTTAGGCTAATCGTGATTCCCTCTAACCACGGTTTCCAAAACGATGAATAAACAAAAAACACAAATTGGTCACCGTGAGATTAGAAGACTTGGTGTCATTATTTAAATTAAAAAAATGAAAAAAAAAATATTTGAGCAAATTGTGACACTTATTTATTTTATATCAAAATTATTTGTGTTATGTTAGTTTACTAGTGTAATACCCGTGCCGTTGGCACTATTGCAAATTACATCCTATCTTCACGGCTATGTTGAATACTCACATTTTGGGTTTTGTTTCCATTTCTAAAAACACTTGCATAATATTTTATTACAACAGTTATGATGAATTAATTTTGTAAAAGTTAATAATCTTGAATGGCAAAACAATGTTAATAAAACTAATCAACGCAACCAATGTGCTAAGGAATTTAAGCTCCATCAAATGTCAGCTTAACTAAAAAATAAGGAAATAATTCAATATTAAAAAAATCTCATGTTTGTCCAAGTGAGTTTTGACTGAAATTGATGCATGATATGGTAAAGCAACAGTTGAAGAAACATAATTAGGGCAAACAGAATTGCACATTCGGTTTAGAAGAATATCAAAATGAATTTTTTACAAAAATTAAAAAATATTTAAAATATAGCCATCGCTTCCCATTTTTTCAATATTTAAACTTGTCATAAGCATTTGTACCTCACATAATTTGACATTCACAAAAAATTGTTGCCTTAGCCCAATATATAATCGACGTTTTCGTTATTAAAAGAGGTTTGGTAGTAGAACATGGTTTTAAACAGTCAAAGAGACATGCAAACAATATCATTATATTCAAAATGTCATTTTTTGAATAAAGTAATTTATTTGAACATGTCATAAGAAAATATACTTCACATAAGTGGCTATAATGACAATCAATGTCATGAACAATTAAAAAATCAAAATTTCGACAGAGTTTCCTATGTATTTTTCAATATTGAAACCTGTCTGAACCTGTCATAAAAATTTATAATGGCAATCAATGTCATGAACACCACATAATACCTCCACACACCAAAAATCAAGAGATTATGACCATCAAGCTTCAGGGAAAATGGAACAAAAAAAAAAAAAATTCAAGAACCATGAAATTGTGAATACCCTATTTAAACCTTTATAAACTTTTGGAATAATCAACCATCCAAATTCAACAATCTCAAAATTTGCAACATTCAACCAAATTCAACATACCCAATCACAACATTCAATTAAATTCAACAATTAACCTTTGCAATATACAGTCTCAAAATTTTCAATATTCAACCAAATTCAACATACCCATCAAAACATTAGACCAAATTCCACATACCCGTGAAGAAGATGGATCTTACCTTCTTCGAAATCGATTTCCTGAAACTCTCGCACACCATACAAAACCCTAACTTGGCGTAAAAAAGATCTGAAGAATCTGAAGAATGAAAGGAGAGAGTAAGAAGAAGAGATCTGAAAAAAAAAAATTTACGACCAAATCAAGAACACTTTTCAGCTACAAATTTCATAGATGAAAAACTAATCAAGAACACTTTTTTTCGAAAGACATCACAAAATACTTGCCATTTCAAGGTAGCATAGATTTTGACATGTCAAGGTAGCATGCACATCCAATTTATTTTGAAAATTATAAATCCATGATGAGTTATATCATGGAGTACCCACATGCAAGAAATAAATTTCCATCTAATTAATCAAACGATACGAAAACTTGCAGAGATATTTAAGGTACCTCCATCAAGCTGGCACTACTCTGAGAGTCGAAACCACCAGGATTGTAGTCGGTGAGCCGAAGCAGCCTTCGAGAAATTGATGAAGTTTGTCTTCGATAACTACCACTCTCGTAACGATCCATATTCTACACATAAATCATCAAAGTTAACACTTCCTCAAACACAATAAACTAAATTTTCAAGCAAAACAAAACAAAATGCAGCAAAGCAAACTCAGCCAAACTTACTTCAGAAGGAGGACTATGTGATGGATCAGATAAATGCGAACGATGAGAACCAAATTGTGACCTCCTTGACATCCTATCTCTATCTCTTATCATCCAAACTCTAAATCCCTGGAGTGCTGTCACCAATAACCAAACAACAGAGCGCACTCTGTTTCGCAGGCAAGCTCACAGAAGTGCGTCCCTCGCCCTCGCAGCAGCAGCAGGGTGTCCCTCGCAGAGCCAACAATTCGTCCCTCGCAGCAGTGCGACCCTCGCATCAGCAGGTCGTCCCTCGCAGCAGTGCGTCCCTCGAAGCAGCAGCAGAAAATCAGCAGCAACAACAGCGGTGCGTACCTCGCAGCAATCAGCGTAGCAGGCCGCAGCATTCCCAACCGCAGCAAATCAGCATCAGGCCGTGTCCTCGCAGCACAGACCACAAAAATGCAGCACAGATGCAGCAGCAGACCGTGTCTCATTGCGACAGACCGCAGCCTCGCTAACCACAGCATCGCAGCACCCAGCATACAGAGTACACTCTGTTTTGCAACAGGGTGCCCAGCCATCGCTGGTCCTTCGACTCGTCCCAAATCCCTGCTGGCCAATTGAACAATCCCCAACATTGCGTGCATCCAGTGTGTGAGACATGAAAACACATAAAAACTGCCGCTACTCAACAGATTAGACAAACTCTAAATCCCTGACTACACAAAAATTACAGCAATTTGTGAACAAAGAAATTCAATTTTAGACAAACTCTAAATCCCTAAATATGTTCCAATTTTAGACAAACTTTAAATCCCTATCAAGGTCATTAAGGTATCCTCTCAAACAAACATTCAGGCATCTCAAAAGGCAATTACAACAACATTCAAACATACCCACAATAAATATCCCTAAACCTTAGTAATAAACCCTTACGACTAATAAATTTTTTGACTCCCAACATCTTCCCCTCAAATAGACGACTCTAAACAAAACTCCCAAAAACATGAAAACCCAATGTATCTTAGCCAGATTCCAATGAATCAATCTATTGAACCATCTATATCCACCAAAAACCAAGAGATTATGACCATCAAACTTTAGGGAAAATGGAACAAAAAAAAAAAATCCAGAACCATGAAATTGTGAATACCCTATTTAAACTTTTGGAATAATCAACCATCCAAATCCAACAGCAACCAAAATTTGCAACATTCAACCAAATTGAACATACCCAATCACAACATTCAAATAAATTCAACAATTAACCTTTGCAATATACAGTCTCAAAATTTTCAATATTCAACCAAATTCAACATACCCATCAAAACATTAGACCAAATTCCACATACCCGTCACAACATTTTCCCAAATTTCTTTTGCTATTGAAACCCAAAAGTGAAAAAAGAAGATATTTGATAAAGACGTAGAAGCGCTAGGAAAACCCCCTATCACAACATTCAACAGTAGAAAATGAAATCCCCAAAAAATAAAACATGTAGAATGAGAGTATACATGCTTAGTTATATGGTTGTTGAAAGAAGGAAAAAATCACCATGAGTAGTCAACATCCGAAGGAAATGATTTAATTAACCATTTGAAGGAAATGAGTTAATTAAACATTTGAAGAAAAGCAAGTCAGTAGAAGGATTCACAACAAACAGCAAACCACAAACATCACATTTTAATTGAGAATTTTTTAAGGTTGCTTACTAAGAAAAGCAAGTTAGTAGAAGGGTCACCTTCATTCAAAGAGAGGGACTCTGCTGGAATATAAATGTCCCAGTAATTGATGAACATTTAGGCAACTGCTTTGAATGAAATTAAAAAAAATATAAAACATACTTATAACAACATTCAAGCAAATTAAACATACCCATCACAACATGCAACCATATTTCTTTAGGATGGAAACACATAAGTGAAAAATCGAAAAGATTTGGAAGATATTGCAAAAATTTAACCAAATTAAACATACCCATCACAACATTCAACAATATTTCTTTAGGAGAGAAACCCAAAATTGAAAAATCGCAGAGATTTAAGATAGGGCAAAAAGTCAACCAACTTAAACATACACATCACAACATTCAACCAAAAATTAAATTGCATGAAGGAAAATGATAAACCATACCTTCTCTATAATTAGACAGAGTTCCTTACAGATGTTGAGAGTTCTGCTAAGAGATGATTCTTCGTGAGAGATGATGAGCATCTTTAGAGATCCATGAGAGATGATGAGAATTCAAGAGATTGGAAGTGATTGAGTGAGTGAAGAAGATGGAACTCTCGCACACCCTGCAAAACCCTAACTTGGCGTAAAGAAGATCTGAAGAATATGAAGAAGATTGTTTAACTTAGATCTGCAAAACCCTAACACTGCAAAAAAAAAAAAATTGAAGAAGGCAAGTTAGTAGAAGGGTCACAAACATTCAAAGAGAGGGACTCTCTACTGGAATATAAATGTCCCAGTAATTGACGAACATTTAGGAAACTGCTTTGAATGAAATTCAAAAAAAATGAAACATACCTATAACAACATGCCTGCTGAGATGCTGCGGCATGCGGTTGGAGCGTGTGTACGCTGGCTGTTTTGGGCAGTCCGGCGCGTATTCTGGCTTTGTCGCAGGAGCGCGCGTATGGAAGATGTGTGCTGCGTTGGTGATCCGAACACTGCAGCACAGACCCAGGCAGGGTGCGCTGCAGTGTCAGAGTGCTCTGCTTTGGTGCTGGTGCTGTTAGGTGCTCTGCATTGGTGCTGTCAGAGTGCTTTGCATTGGGAGGCTTGCGGGTTTTCTGCATGCTGTTGCGAAACAGAGCTTGCGTTGGTGCTGTCCGGGTTGCTAGGAGCTGACTGCTTGGGCTGATTTCAGTTGGTGCTTTAAGTTTGTAATGTTGTTTGGTGTGTGAAAAATCACAACATAGCTTCAGCTTGGGTTGGTTTGAGTGGAATGAAATCAACAAAAAATAAAAAGAAGATATCAAAAATAAATAAAAAATCAATGACTGAACTTAACAAATGAGGAAGAGCTTGCACTGACCTTGAACAGGACCAGTAGGAGACCCAATGACTGAAGAGCCTACAACAACAATTATTTTCAAAACCAAATCACTTCTAAGAATTCCACATTTGGTTTCTTAAAAAATGAAACAGAGCAAACATATGAATCAATTAACCCACTTTTGCAATTCTATTTGAAACTGGGGGAACTCACTTTGTCTGGGAGATTCACCTATGAACTGGTGGTAAGGAAGGGAGGAGCATTTAAATCAGCATGTTTAGGATCCCAACATAGTTGATCCACACTATCAGTATGCCCCTTCAATTCAATCTCTTTAACCTTCCCTTGCAACACATCCTTCCAACTAAACTCATACAATCTAAAATAATAGACACTCAATTAGATGCAACACAGTAACAAATATAAAATTCTTGATCAGAAATTGAGATCTTGAACCCTAAAAAAAATACCTAATTATTTTGAGATGATAAGAGAAATTACATGTCTGTGGGGCTCAATGTGCCAAATTCGAGCAGTTTGATCGACAGACCTGGAAGCGAGCTTGGTCCCTGTGTAATTCCAAGCCACTGAATGCACCTTTTTAGATCAAAAACATGGAAGAGGTAATAATCAAAACATTTGAACGAATGGGTTTGAAAAATAAAAATTAGGGGTTTTTAGTGGAAGTTGAACAAAAATTTTAGATCAAAAACATGGAAGAGGTAATAATCAAAACATTTGAACGAATGGGTTTGAAAAATAAAAATTAGGGGTTTTTAGTGGAAGTTGAACAAAAATTTTAGATCAAAAACATGGAAGAGGTAATAATCAAAACATTTGAACGAATGGGTTTGAAAAATAAAAATTAGGGGTTTTTAGTGGAATTTTAACAAAAAGAGAGAATTTTAGAGGTTACCTTCTTCTTGTGACCTGGGTATTCTCGGCTGTGGAGGTTCTCGAAGGATATAGGCGTGGCATCTTCCATTGAAGAAGAGCTTGCTTTACATTGAGGAGGAAAGCTCACAATTACCCAAAATGATGCACCACATTCTTCAAAATAAGAAGAGATCAACAAAAAAAAAAAATCAAACAGTTTTGCTTTGGTGAAAGAAGAAAAAAAAATTGAAACAGAAACCTATAACCCACACAAACGAACAAACAATTGAACAAAATAAACAACACACACAAACCTATAACCCACACATACCTCAACTTGTTTTTTTGCAGTTTGGGAATCAGAAACCTTTGCTATGATCAAAGCGGTTAAACAAAATTGCAACTTTTTACCAAAACTACAATACCCATGTCTCCCAAATGCAGAAAAAATGGTTTTTTTAGGAGAAATTAAAGGAAGTGTGAAGAGATGAGATGCAGAGGAATTGGGAGGTTGCCATGGAAATGATGGGTTTTTTTATGCTTCGTTTGTGTCTCTAATCAAATAAAAAAACAACAAATCAAATTAAATGAAAATTTGTCTTCAAATTTTCCCTGCAAAGTAGATAACTTTCTTCGAGCTTTAGATAACTTTTTTATATACTCTGCCATCTGCTCACATTTTCCCTGCAAATTCAACAAAACCCAAACCCAAACCAATCAATTACCAAAAAAAAAAAAAAAACCAAATCTAATCAAAATGTTTCACTTCCCCACATACTCTGCCTCAAAATCATTCAATTAATTTCAAACAACCACAAAATCTAACCAAAATAAAGCAATGAAGCATTTTAACTCCAAAACAAACAACCCCATACTCAAAAACCAATCAAATTCAAAAAAAAAAAAATGAAAAAAAATATGGATTTTGAAGAGAGAGCAAAAAAATTCCATATGCATGAACATCAATAAATAATCAACTCTACAACAGTACAGCCTGAGATAGCCATTTTTGTGGGTGAACCCATTTCAAACAACCACAAAATCTAACCAGAATAAAGCAATGAAGCATTTTAACTCCAAAACAAACAACCCCATACTCAAAAACCAATCAAATTCAAAAAAAAAAAAAAATGAAAAAAAATATGGATTTTGAAGAGAGAGCAAAAAAATTCCATATGCATGAACATCAATAAATAATCAACTCTACAACAGTACAGCCTGAGATAGCCATTTTTGTGGGTGAACCCAATTAATGTGTTACAACTCTACAACAGTACAGCCGGTGATAACTAAAATCAACAAAAAAATCAACTATTCACTACTTTATAACAACAAATAAAATCAAGGCAAATATGTTTACCTTCCAAAGATAAGAGAAATGTGAGGGAGGATCAATGATGAAGGACTTGTGAAGTCGTCCTGGATAATACTCTGAAACAGTCTTCAAGCTTGTCAGCAACAAATTCATAAAAGATGAAGCTGATCAGAAAAAGTCTGCATTTGCACGTCTTGTTTAATCAATTATTCAACCCCATGCACCAAAAGAACTTAAACAATTTCAAAAACTCAATAATATTAAACAAACAACTGGGCTGAAGAGATCTCTTTTTTCCTTTATTGTACTGTACAATTTTTTTTTTCAGTTCAAACACTCAATGAGGATAGACCATTTCTTTGAAGGATTACAAACCCAATAATACCCTTATAGCCCGACCATTACTTAATCAAAGAAAATGGACATTTCAAATAAAGAAGAATTTAGCAGAGTTTGTTCAAATAAAGAAGAAACATAATTTGTTCAAAGAGGAATTTCATCAAACATATTTTGTGCATCCAGAAGATGAAAACCACAGAGAGCTTTTAAATAGAAAATGAGGAATTCAAAGAAGAAGAAGAACTGAAGTTGATTACCCCATCAAAAACACAGATTTCTACTCTCATTCACGCAGCAAAACACTCCTTCACGCAGCAGAGGAGAAGATGGAGAAGCAGAGGTGGAGAGGTGTTGAGATGTAGAGGTGGAGAGGTGGGTTGAGAATTTGGAGAGGTGGGGAGTGGAGAGTTTGGGATGAGAGAGAGTTTGAGAGAGTGGGAGGGAAAGTGGGAGGTTAAGAGTCGGGAGTTGAAAATTTTCACTTAAGTGGTGACCACAAACACAAACTCTATTGTGCCACGTAGGACAAACTCTATAGAGATTTTACTCAGCAATAGGATTTTTAGAATTTTTAGAATTTTACTCAAGCTATGAATGGATTCAAATTTTACTCTAAAATATAGTTATGCAGTAACTTATTTTGCCTAGTATATGCTTGAACTCGGCAAATATCTCTATATGCTTTCGAGTACTTGGTCAATAGCAAATCGGTGCACTGAAAAAAAGCGCCAGAAATGTTGAAAACAAATTTAGCAGTTAAGTCATGGGGTGGTGGAGTGGTTCAAAGCCCAAATTTTCTAATAGAAGATAAATCCACTACTTTCGGCAGGTAGTGACGACATTGATAGATCTTAGCGCATAACTAACCCGTACCGAGTGGACAATATAGGTTTGATGTAGCAAGAATGCATAAGGAAAACACAAATGCAACAAAAAAATTGTTCTATCTTCATAAAATTTCAGGAGGTTCCAAATTTGACGATCGTGAAACGAAGAAAGAAATTATTTTATTGTTTTTTTAACATGTATTGTCTTGATGATGAATATTTGCATCTGAACAATAGTAAACTTGACCCATTAAGAAGAAATTAGGAAGGCTAGTAAAACACCTAGTAAATGAATTTGCAACTAAAAGTATGATACCCCCAATCGAAAAAAACATATTCATTACCAAATTATGATCTACATAGATGAGAATGAATACAAATCATGAATTTGTAGCAATTCAATAACCAATAAACCTCAAATTCAATACAACTCACTTTAGACACTAAAAACATCAAACCGTATAAACTATAGAAATTTACCTTACTCGAAGATGGCGGGTGAATCGAAAGAAAGAAGGAGTTGTGCGAGAGAAAATCAACCCATTGTGCCTTTGTCACAAAATAATCAACACATTTTTCAAAAATTGTAGAGAATCTTTTTTTTTTTTTTTTTTTTAAATTGTAGAGAATCAATGCATTGAACAGAGATAGCTACATGAGAGGGAGAAATGTGAGACAAAGACTGTAGAAGATTCGCAACAAATTTAGAGATTAAAGATTAAAAGAGTGGTTAAAATAAGCCCTAAATTAACAAATTGCAAGAGATGAAAGGGATGAAATGGAGAAGAAAAAACAAACCAAATCAACTCATACCATTGTGCCTTTATGAAGAAATAAATTGCATAGAATCAACACATTGCACAGATATAGTGGAAATAAGAGTCAGAGATTGGCAACCAAATAATTCAACATAACAAAGAAACCCTAAAGATTAAAAAAAGAGTGAAAGGAAGCCCTTAATCAACAAATTGCAAGAAATGAAAGGGAGAAGAACTGCCTGAGAAGAAAGAGAGCTGCTACTTACAGATTTCAGATGCGTGAGAAGAAAAACTCCTCGCATTTTTCGTATCTCCTCTTTGTTCTCCATATATGGTTCACCTCACAACTGAACCAACACCACTCCATCCATCTTCTTCAGTCCACAACCCAAACCAACCATCGGACCACCTTCAATCTCTCCAACTGAACCACATCACCTCCCATAATCAACCTCACACTACCACTTCCAATCTGAGTTCGCCGCCGCCACCATTTCTGAACCTCGCCGCCCCATCCCACTCCCAACCAATCTCACAACCACCATCCCTAATCAACAATCGAGCTCGCCACCACTGCCAACCACAATTGACCTCACCACCATCACCCTAAACAAATTCATCGTTTGCACCAGCACTAAAACCCTCTTCACCCTTCACTCCATCAAACACACCCGACAGAGGAAATGAAAAGAAGAAGAAGAAAACAGTAAGGTTGAGCAATTAGTGTTCTCCATCAAACACACCCAAATTCGAATAAGAAAGTGGTGGGAGTGTAAGAATGGATGGTGGAGCAATTAGTGTTCTCCATTGTGCTCTGAATTGGGTCTCTATCAAAGAACCTCATCTAAAAAATTGTTGAGTTCTTCAGGTAATTTGAAGTTCTCGGTGGCTAGAACTGCAGATGATCGTGTCGCCCTTCCTCTCTCTTTGTTCAAATAGACAACCACCAACAACAACCCCCCTCTTAATCACCTCGGATGGAAAACTCCCAAAACCATCATCTCCTCACCTTCTCTTCTCCAACCCGCCACCACAGAAATGGTGGGGAGAAGTTTAAGTTGGTGCCACAGAAATGGTGAGAATGGGAGATGGCGTGGTCGATGGTGGGAGAGAAGAAACAATGGGGTGATTGCAAAGAGTGAGAGGTTTGTGAGAAGAGAGAAAATTGTGGAGAGGAAGAGGAAAACATCGCGGGATTAAGTTATAATTTAAGTTATGCCATTGGGACAACTTATGCCACGTAGGATAAACACTCACATAATACTGTTCATGAACAGTAAAAACGCAATATGAATTGTAAGATAGATGTTTGCTCTGTTTCATTTTTTAAGAAACCAAATGTGGAATTCTTAGAAGTGATTTGGTTTTGAAAATAATTGTTGTTGTAGGCTCTTCAGTCATTGGGTCTCCTACTGGTCCTGTTCAAGGTCAGTGCAAGCTCTTCCTCATTTGTTAAGTTCAGTCATTGATTTTTATTTATTTTTGATATCTTCTTTTTATTTTTGTTGATTTCATTCCACTCAAACCAACCCAAGCTGAAGCTATGTTGTGATTTTTCACACACCAAACAACATTACAAACTTAAAGCACCAACTGAAATCAGCCCAAGCAGTCAGCTCCTAGCAACCCGGACAGCACCAACGCAAGCTCTGTTTCGCAACAGCATGCAGAAAACCCGCAAGCCTCCCAATGCAAAGCACTCTGACAGCACCAATGCAGAGCACCTAACAGCACCAGCACCAAAGCAGAGCACTCTGACACTGCAGCGCACCCTGCCTGGGTCTGTGCTGCAGTGTTCGGATCACCAACGCAGCACACATCTTCCATACGCGCGCTCCTGCGACAAAGCCAGAATACGCGCCGGACTGCCCAAAACAGCCAGCGTACACACGCTCCAACCGCATGCCGCAGCATCTCAGCAGGCATGTTGTTATAGGTATGTTTCATTTTTTTTGAATTTCATTCAAAGCAGTTTCCTAAATGTTCGTCAATTACTGGGACATTTATATTCCAGTAGAGAGTCCCTCTCTTTGAATGTTTGTGACCCTTCTACTAACTTGCCTTCTTCAATTTTTTTTTTTTGCAGTGTTAGGGTTTTGCAGATCTAAGTTAAACAATCTTCTTCATATTCTTCAGATCTTCTTTACGCCAAGTTAGGGTTTTGCAGGGTGTGCGAGAGTTCCATCTTCTTCACTCACTCAATCACTTCCAATCTCTTGAATTCTCATCATCTCTCATGGATCTCTAAAGATGCTCATCATCTCTCACGAAGAATCATCTCTTAGCAGAACTCTCAACATCTGTAAGGAACTCTGTCTAATTATAGAGAAGGTATGGTTTATCATTTTCCTTCATGCAATTTAATTTTTGGTTGAATGTTGTGATGTGTATGTTTAAGTTGGTTGACTTTTTGCCCTATCTTAAATCTCTGCGATTTTTCAATTTTGGGTTTCTCTCCTAAAGAAATATTGTTGAATGTTGTGATGGGTATGTTTAATTTGGTTAAATTTTTGCAATATCTTCCAAATCTTTTCGATTTTTCACTTATGTGTTTCCATCCTAAAGAAATATGGTTGCATGTTGTGATGGGTATGTTTAATTTGCTTGAATGTTGTTATAAGTATGTTTTATATTTTTTTAATTTCATTCAAAGCAGTTGCCTAAATGTTCATCAATTACTGGGACATTTATATTCCAGCAGAGTCCCTCTCTTTGAATGAAGGTGACCCTTCTACTAACTTGCTTTTCTTAGTAAGCAACCTTAAAAAATTCTCAATTAAAATGTGATGTTTGTGGTTTGCTGTTTGTTGTGAATCCTTCTACTGACTTGCTTTTCTTCAAATGTTTAATTAACTCATTTCCTTCAAATGGTTAATTAAATCATTTCCTTCGGATGTTGACTACTCATGGTGATTTTTTCCTTCTTTCAACAACCATATAACTAAGCATGTATACTCTCATTCTACATGTTTTATTTTTTGGGGATTTCATTTTCTACTGTTGAATGTTGTGATAGGGGGTTTTCCTAGCGCTTCTACGTCTTTATCAAATATCTTCTTTTTTCACTTTTGGGTTTCAATAGCAAAAGAAATTTGGGAAAATGTTGTGACGGGTATGTGGAATTTGGTCTAATGTTTTGATGGGTATGTTGAATTTGGTTGAATATTGAAAATTTTGAGACTGTATATTGCAAAGGTTAATTGTTGAATTTATTTGAATGTTGTGATTGGGTATGTTCAATTTGGTTGAATGTTGCAAATTTTGGTTGCTGTTGGATTTGGATGGTTGATTATTCCAAAAGTTTATAAAAGTTTAAATAGGGTATTCACAATTTCATGGTTCTGGAATTTTTTTTTTGTTCCATTTTCCCTAAAGTTTGATGGTCATAATCTCTTGGTTTTTGGTGGATATAGATGGTTCAATAGATTGATTCATTGGAATCTGGCTAAGATACATTGGGTTTTCATGTTTTTGGGAGTTTTGTTTAGAGTCGTCTATTTGAGGGGAAGATGTTGGGAGTCAAAAAATTTATTAGTCGTAAGGGTTTATTACTAAGGTTTAGGGATATTTATTGTGGGTATGTTTGAATGTTGTTGTAATTGCCTTTTGAGATGCCTGAATGTTTGTTTGAGAGGATACCTTAATGACCTTGATAGGGATTTAAAGTTTGTCCAAAATTGGAACATATTTAGGGATTTAGAGTTTGTCTAAAATTGAATTTCTTTGTTCACAAATTGCTGTAATTTTTGTGTAGTCAGGGATTTAGAGTTTGTCTAATCTGTTGAGTAGCGGCAGTTTTTATGTGTTTTCATGTCTCACACACTGGATGCACGCAATGTTGGGGATTGTTCAATTGGCCAGCAGGGATTTGGGACGAGTCGAAGGACCAACGATGGCTGGGCACTCTGTTGCAAAACAGAGTGTACTCTGTATGCTGGGTGCTGCGATGCTGTGGTTAGCGAGGCTGCGGTCTGTCGCAATGAGACACGGTCTGCTGCTGCATCTGTGCTGCATTTTTGTGGTCTGTGCTGCGAGGACACGGCCTGATGCTGATTTGCTGCGGTTGGGAATGCTGCGGCCTGCTACGCTGATTGCTGCGAGGTACGCACCGCTGTTGTTGCTGCTGATTTTCTGCTGCTGCTTCGAGGGATGCACTGCTGCGAGGGACGACCTGCTGATGCGAGGGTCGCACTGCTGCGAGGGACGAATTGTTGGCTCTGCGAGGGACGCCCTGCTGCTGCTGCGAGGGCGAGGGACGCACTTCTGTGAGCTTGCCTGCGAAACAGAGTGCGCTCTGTTGTTTGGTTATTGGTGACAGCACTCCAGGGATTTAGAGTTTGGATGATAAGAGATAGAGATAGGATGTCAAGGAGGTCACAATTTGGTTCTCATCGTTCGCATTTATCTGATCCATCACATAGTCCTCCTTCTGAAGTAAGTTTGGCTGAGTTTGCTTTGCTGCATTTTGTTTTGTTTTGCTTGAAAATTTAGTTTATTGTGTTTGAGGAAGTGTTAACTTTGATGATTTATGTGTAGAATATGGATCGTTACGAGAGTGGTAGTTATCGAAGACAAACTTCATCAATTTCTCGAAGGCTGCTTCGGCTCACCGACTACAATCCTGGTGGTTTCGACTCTCAGAGTAGTGCCAGCTTGATGGAGGTACCTTAAATATCTCTGCAAGTTTTCGTATCGTTTGATTAATTAGATGGAAATTTATTTCTTGCATGTGGGTACTCCATGATATAACTCATCATGGATTTATAATTTTCAAAATAAATTGGATGTGCATGCTACCTTGACATGTCAAAATCTATGCTACCTTGAAATGGCAAGTATTTTGTGATGTCTTTCGAAAAAAAGTGTTCTTGATTAGTTTTTCATCTATGAAATTTGTAGCTGAAAAGTGTTCTTGATTTGGTCGTAATTTTTTTTTTTTCAGATCTCTTCTTCTCACTCTCTCCTTTCATTCTTCAGATCTTTTTTACGCCAAGTTAGGGTTTTGTATGGTGTGCGAGAGTTTCAGGAAATCGATTTCGAAGAAGGTAAGATCCATCTTCTTCACGGGTATGTGGAATTTGGTCTAATGTTTTGATGGGTATGTTGAATTTGGTTGAATATTGAAAATTTTGAGACTGTATATTGCAAAGGTTAATTGTTGAATTTAATTGAATGTTGTGATTGGGTATGTTGAATTTGGTTGAATGTTGCAAATTTTGAGATTGTTGAATTTGGATGGTTGATTATTCCAAAAGTTTATAAAGGTTTAAATAGGGTATTCACAATTTCATGGTTCTTGAATTTTTTTTTTTTTTTGTTCCATTTTCCCTGAAGCTTGATGGTCATAATCTCTTGATTTTTGGTGTGTGGAGGTATTATGTGGTGTTCATGGCATTGATTGCCATTATAAATTTTTATGACAGGTTCAGACAGGTTTCAATATTGAAAAATACATAGGAAACTCTGTCGAAATTTTGATTTTTTAATTGTTCATGACATTGATTGTCATTATAGCCACTTATGTGAAGTATATTTTCTTATGACATGTTCAAATAAATTACTTTATTCAAAAAATGACATTTTGAATATAATGATATTGTTTGCATGTCTCTTTGACTGTTTAAAACCATGTTCTACTACCAAACCTCTTTTAATAACGAAAACGTCGATTATATATTGGGCTAAGGCAACAATTTTTTGTGAATGTCAAATTATGTGAGGTACAAATGCTTATGACAAGTTTAAATATTGAAAAAATGGGAAGCGATGACTATATTTTAAATATTTTTTAATTTTTGTAAAAAATTCATTTTGATATTCTTCTAAACCGAATGTGCAATTCTGTTTGCCCTAATTATGTTTCTTCAACTGTTGCTTTACCATATCATGCATCAATTTCAGTCAAAACTCACTTGGACAAACATGAGATTTTTTTAATATTGAATTATTTCCTTATTTTTTAGTTAAGCTGACATTTGATGGAGCTTAAATTCCTTAGCACATTGGTTGCGTTGATTAGTTTTATTAACATTGTTTTGCCATTCAAGATTATTAACTTTTACAAAATTAATTCATCATAACTGTTGTAATAAAATATTATGCAAGTGTTTTTAGAAATGGAAACAAAACCCAAAATGTGAGTATTCAACATAGCCGTGAAGGTAGGATGTAATTTGCAATAGTGCCAACGGCACGGGTATTACACTAGTATGAATCAATTAACCCACATTTGCAATTCTATTTGAAACTGGGGGAACTCACTTTGTCTGGGAGATTCACCTATGAACTGGTGGTAAGGAAGGGAGGAGCATTTAAATCAGCATGTTTAGGATCCCAACATAGTTGATCCACACTATCAGTATGCCCCTTCAATTCAATCTCTTTAACCTTCCCTTGCAACACATCCTTCCAACTAAACTCATACAATCTAAAATAATAGACACTCAATTAGATGCAACACAGTAACAAATATAAAATTCTTGATCAGAAATTGAGATCTTGAACCCTAAAAAAATACCTAATTATTTTGAGATGATAAGAGAAATTACATGTCTGTGGGGCTCAATGTGCCAAATTCGAGCAGTTTGATCGACAGACCTGGAAGCGAGCTTGGTCCCTGTGTAATTCCAAGCCACTGAATGCACCTTTTTAGATCAAAAACATGGAAGAGGTAATAATCAAAACATTTGAACGAATGGGTTTGAAAAATAAAAATTAGGGGTTTTTAGTGGAAGTTGAACAAAAATTTTAGATCAAAAACATGGAAGAGGTAATAATCAAAACATTTGAACGAATGGGTTTGAAAAATAAAAATTAGGGGTTTTTAGTGGAAGTTGAACAAAAATTTTAGATCAAAAACATGGAAGAGGTAATAATCAAAACATTTGAACGAATGGGTTTGAAAAATAAAAATTAGGGGTTTTTAGTGGAATTTTAACAAAAAGAGAGAATTTTAGAGGTTACCTTCTTCTTGTGACCTGGGTATTCTCGGCTGTGGAGGTTCTCGAAGGATATAGGCGTGGCATCTTCCATTGAAGAAGAGCTTGCTTTACATTGAGGAGGAAAGCTCACAATTTCCCAAAATGATGCACCACATTCTTCAAAATAAGAAGAGATCAACAAAAAAAAAAAAATCAAACAGTTTTGCTTTGGTGAAAGAAGAAAAAAAAATTGAAACAGAAACCTATAACCCACACAAACGAACAAACAATTGAACAAAATAAACAACACACACAAACCTATAACCCACACATACCTCAACTTGTTTTTTTGCAGTTTGGGAATCAGAAACCTTTGCTATGATCAAAGCGGTTAAACAAAATTGCAACTTTTTACCAAAACTACAATACCCATGTCTCCCAAATGCAGAAAAAATGGTTTTTTAGGAGAAATTAAAGGAAGTGTGAAGAGATGAGATGCAGAGGAATTGGGAGGTTGCCATGGAAATGATGGGTTTTTTTATGCTTCGTTTGTGTCTCTAATCAAATAAAAAAACAACAAATCAAATTAAATGAAAATTTGTCTTCAAATTTTCCCTGCAAAGTAGATAACTTTCTTCGAGCTTTAGATAACTTTTTATATACTCTGCCATCTGCTCACATTTTCCCTGCAAATTCAACAAAACCCAAACCCAAACCAATCAATTACCAAAAAAAAAAAAACCAAATCTAATCAAAATGTTTCACTTCCCCACATACTCTGCCTCAAAATCATTCAATTAATTTCAAACAACCACAAAATCTAACCAAAATAAAGCAATGAAGCATTTTAACTCCAAAACAAACAACCCCATACTCAAAAACCAATCAAATTCAAAAAAAAAAAAAAAATGAAAAAAAATATGGATTTTGAAGAGAGAGCAAAAAAATTCCATATGCATGAACATCAATAAATAATCAACTCTACAACAGTACAGCCTGAGATAGCCATTTTTGTGGGTGAACCCAATTAATGTGTTACAACTCTACAACAGTACAGCCGGTGATAACTAAAATCAACAAAAAAATCAACTATTCACTACTTTATAACAACAAATAAAATCAAGGCAAATATGTTTACCTTCCAAAGATAAGAGAAATGTGAGGGAGGATCAATGATGAAGGACTTGTGAAGTCGTCCTGGATAATACTCTGAAACAGTCTTCAAGCTTGTCAGCAACAAATTCATAAAAGATGAAGCTGATCAGAAAAAGTCTGCATTTGCACGTCTTGTTTAATCAATTATTCAACCCCATGCACCAAAAGAACTTAAACAATTTCAAAAACTCAATAATATTAAACAAACAACTGGGCTGAAGAGATCTCTTTTTTCCTTTATTGTACTGTACAATTTTTTTTTTCAGTTCAAACACTCAATGAGGATAGACCATTTCTTTGAAGGATTACAAACCCAATAATACCCTTATAGCCCGACCATTACTTAATCAAAGAAAATGGACATTTCAAATAAAGAAGAATTTAGCAGAGTTTGTTCAAATAAAGAAGAAACATAATTTGTTCAAAGAGGAATTTCATCAAACATATTTTGTGCATCCAGAAGATGAAAACCACAGAGAGCTTTTAAATAGAAAATGAGGAATTCAAAGAAGAAGAAGAACTGAAGTTGATTACCCCATCAAAAACACAGATTTCTACTCTCATTCACGCAGCAAAACACTCCTTCACGCAGCAGAGGAGAAGATGGAGAAGCAGAGGTGGAGAGGTGTTGAGATGTAGAGGTGGAGAGGTGGGTTGAGAATTTGGAGAGGTGGGGAGTGGAGAGTTTGGGATGAGAGAGAGTTTGAGAGAGTGGGAGGGAAAGTGGGAGGTTAAGAGTCGGGAGTTGAAAATTTTCACTTAAGTGGTGACCACAAACACAAACTCTATTGTGCCACGTAGGACAAACTCTACAGAGATTTTACTCAGCAATAGGATTTTTAGAATTTTTAGAATTTTACTCAAGCTATGAATGGATTCAAATTTTACTCTAAAATATAGTTATGCAGTAACTTATTTTGCCTAGTATATGCTTGAACTCGGCAAATATCTCTATATGCTTTCGAGTACTTGGTCAATAGCAAATCGGTGCACTGAAAAAAAGCGCCAGAAATGTTGAAAACAAATTTAGCAGTTAAGTCATGGGGTGGTGGAGTGGTTCAAAGCCCAAATTTTCTAATGGAAGATAAATCCACTACTTTCGGCAGGTAGTGACGACATTGATAGATCTTAGCGCATAACTAACCCGTACCGAGTGGACAATATAGGTTTGATGTAGCAAGAATGCATAAGGAAAACACAAATGCAACAAAAAAATTGTTCTATCTTCATAAAATTTCAGGAGGTTCCAAATTTGACGATCGTGAAACGAAGAAAGAAATTATTTTATTGTTTTTTCAACATGTATTGTCTTGATGATGAATATTTGCATCTGAACAATAGTAAACTTGACCCATTAAGAAGAAATTAGGAAGGCTAGTAAAACACCTAGTAAATGAATTTGCAACTAAAAGTATGATACCCCCAATCGAAAAAACATATTCATTACCAAATTATGATCTACATAGATGAGAATGAATACAAATCATGAATTTGTAGCAATTCAATAACCAATAAACCTCAAATTCAATACAACTCACTTTAGACACTAAAAACATCAAACCGTATAAACTATAGAAATTTACCTTACTCGAAGATGGCGGGTGAATCGAAAGAAAGAAGGAGTTGTGCGAGAGAAAATCAACCCATTGTGCCTTTGTCACAAAATAATCAACACATTTTTCAAAAATTGTAGAGAATCTTTTTTTTTTTTTTTTTTTAAATTGTAGAGAATCAATGCATTGAACAGAGATAGCTACATGAGAGGGAGAAATGTGAGACAAAGACTGTAGAAGATTCGCAACAAATTTAGAGATTAAAGATTAAAAGAGTGGTTAAAATAAGCCCTAAATTAACAAATTGCAAGAGATGAAAGGGATGAAATGGAGAAGAAAAAACAAACCAAATCAACTCATACCATTGTGCCTTTATGAAGAAATAAATTGCATAGAATCAACACATTGCACAGATATAGTGGAAATAAGAGTCAGAGATTGGCAACCAAATAATTCAACATAACAAAGAAACCCTAAAGATTAAAAAAAGAGTGAAAGGAAGCCCTTAATCAACAAATTGCAAGAAATGAAAGGGAGAAGAACTGCCTGAGAAGAAAGAGAGCTGCTACTTACAGATTTCAGATGCGTGAGAAGAAAAACTCCTCGCATTTTTCGTATCTCCTCTTTGTTCTCCATATATGGTTCACCTCACAACTGAACCAACACCACTCCATCCATCTTCTTCAGTCCACAACCCAAACCAACCATCGGACCACCTTCAATCTCTCCAACTGAACCACATCACCTCCCATAATCAACCTCACACTACCACTTCCAATCTGAGTTCGCCGCCGCCACCATTTCTGAACCTCGCCGCCCCATCCCACTCCCAACCAATCTCACAACCACCATCCCTAATCAACAATCGAGCTCGCCACCACTGCCAACCACAATTGACCTCACCACCATCACCCTAAACAAATTCATCGTTTGCACCAGCACTAAAACCCTCTTCACCCTTCACTCCATCAAACACACCCGACAGAGGAAATGAAAAGAAGAAGAAGAAAACAGTAAGGTTGAGCAATTAGTGTTCTCCATCAAACACACCCAAATTCGAATAAGAAAGTGGTGGGAGTGTAAGAATGGATGGTGGAGCAATTAGTGTTCTCCATTGTGCTCTGAATTGGGTCTCTATCAAAGAACCTCATCTAAAAAATTGTTGAGTTCTTCAGGTAATTTGAAGTTCTCGGTGGCTAGAACTGCAGATGATCGTGTCGCCCTTCCTCTCTCTTTGTTCAAATAGACAACCACCAACAACAACCCCCTCTTAATCACCTCGGATGGAAAACTCCCAAAACCATCATCTCCTCACCTTCTCTTCTCCAACCCGCCACCACAGAAATGGTGGGGAGAAGTTTAAGTTGGTGCCACAGAAATGGTGAGAATGGGAGATGGCGTGGTCGATGGTGGGAGAGAAGAAACAATGGGGTGATTGCAAAGAGTGAGAGGTTTGTGAGAAGAGAGAAAATTGTGGAGAGGAAGAGGAAACATCGCGGGATTAAGTTTTAATTTAAGTTATGCCATTGGGACAACTTATGCCATGTAGGATAAACACTCACATAATACTGTTCATGAACAGTAAAAACGCAATATGAATTGTAAGATAGATTTTAATGATATAGGGTTTGAGTGAAAGGCATGATAGTGAAAATGTTCACACATCTATTGATGAAATTGATTTGGACACTAATATCATCGTTGATATGGTCGAAGACGATGAAAAGGATTTGATCGATGGATTGCACACCATTCTTCAATTGTTCAATCAATTTCAAATAAGTTGTATCTTATTCAGACCAATAAATAGAATTGAGTTAAAGCAGTCAATAGAAAAACCAAAATAACTAGTTATAGTAAGTATGGAAAAGCTAACAGCGATACCTTTTATTTATACATATGTTTACGAAAAATTTACCTAATTTTCGATTTTATAGATACGAGTATAAGAAAAAAGCTTACAGATGTGGTAAATAATTGTGTTTTTATTAATATCATGCTTATGTGGACAAAAGCAATAATTATTATGGTTTACTAAATTTGTTTGTATAGAGTCGAACCTTGCTAATTTGATACCTGATAAATTAATAACCTAAATTAATTATTCGCTAAATTTATAAGATAAATACATTATTAAAAAAATTCATGTAGGTCACGTAATGTATAAATTGATAATTTCCGTCATTGTTGATTTCTTTACACCTTTGAGACGAGAAGTTATTGTTGGTTGTATGATGTATTGTGTTACTATGACTTTTATTTTTTAACTAAAGTTTTTACTTAGTTAAATTTCAGAAAAATGGAGTACATATTGAACAATTCAATCTATCTTGGGGGGAATAAGTAGATTAATAAATTTACTTGGTTAAACAATTACATAGAATTGATAGTTTGTAAAATGATAAACTAAATACAATATTTAAGAAAATAAGGAATACCTTCATAATGTAATAAGTTATTAATTATTTGATAAATTTATTAATTTATCAATTATTTAATATTCACTAAATTCATAAATTTTCCTTTAACCCCAAGGCTTTTAATTTATAGAGGTTTAACTATGTGTTTTAACCGAGTAGCAACGGAACGGGCCAACTCATTCCCACTACTAAGAACATAAGCAAACATCGTCTAAGGGGAGTGAAGTAAAAATTTTGAATGAAGCTCAAAATAATATTATTTTTGTTGCCAGCAAAGGTGCTCAGTATCCATGAAGTAGCTGCACTACATCCATAGTAGCGTCATAAGCAAATGTGAACTCTCTCTAACCTTTGTCCAGTACCCAACATAAGGCCTCGATGACTGCAACTAGCTCAGCATCGAAGCTACTCCCTACTTTAATTTTTATGACACCACCATTTCTATTGAAACATGTCTTGACCCATCCACTGCTGCACTGCCAAAGGTACTTGTGAGGGTATGAGCATTAAAAATGGCATCAAAATAGACAGATGATGATACAAGGGTTGTGCACTAAGTTCCGGTACTGATGGTGGTCTTTGCTCTTGTGTCCAGTGGTCTTCCTGTTTTCCTCCTTGGCTTTGGAAGTTCTCCATTGTGTTACTGTCCTTCTATACTGTTGTAAAAGCTGCTCCAAATTCACATTTTCCCCTTTGGAGAACAAATTATTTCTTGTACTGCATATCACCTTCGAGGAATTGATATTTACTTGGACTAAGATCATTATCAATCTTCTATAGATACGCAAGATAAGTAAGGTCGTCAATGGCATGACAGCTCAATGGTTAGAGTTTGGCGGATGATACCACTAGATCATGGGTTCGAACCCAGCCGGCCGGTGGCAAGTTGCTGATAAATTGGCATTATCAGCATCGGTTACATCCCGAATTAAGTGAATGGCCATCTATAGGTTTAATGTGTTCATGATGAACTTATTCTTAGCAGGAAGAATGGTACTTGACCGTCACAATTAACTTCCTAAAATGCCCAAATCACCAAATCAATATCTCTATCACTGCCACATACAGCTTCTATAGTAGAAAAACAACTGTATAATGTAACAGCAAAGCAACTTTGGACTCTAAAGAGGACCTCAAACAAATATGACCATCACAAAGACTAAAATATCTGTACTCTGTTGTAAGTTTTTTTGGTGACGTCCAAATCACCAATAAGAATCCACAAAAACACAAACATTTGACTAATTGTTCTGGAAACCAATCCAACATCCATGAGCCCTGGGCATACCCCAAAATCCACCAGAAAGCATAGCTGTGTAACAAACCCAGATTGGACTTATATGACTAAGCATGCTCGGATGTGCAAGATTTGGACAAGTACAAACTATGGTATACATTAGACTACGAACTATACTACTAGCATATGGAACCTAGGACATTTGGTATACAATTACTCACGTTCTTGCTCAGTGTCAGGAGACCGAGATCCAGAAAGTTTGAAGTAAGCAGCTGACGATATCCTATTTTTTGGAGTTTTGCATCCCTGAACAAGACACTAACTTTCCAAGTATACCTTCTGATAAGATATACCCGCCCTTTCTTTCCATCTTTAAACTCATATTAGAGAAGCTCTGTCACCATTAAGGGTAGGGGGAACTCCATTAGAACCAATAGGAATGGTAACGATGATGCTTCAAACTCCAACAGCTGCAACAAAAGAACACAGCAAATTGCAAATTGACCATAACTCCAAGACAGAAGAAAAAATTGCCTTGCTTTTTTGCTTATGTGAGAGGAATAAATACTCTAGTCACGTGTATGTAAAGAACTGAAAAAAAAATTTATATAATATATATATATATATATATCTATCTAACATTTCACGTGGTTTTTTCACTGTTCATGAACAGTAATTTTAGTGTGTTTGTCCTACGTGGCAACACTTATGTAATTGGCAAAGTTAAGTAAAAAAAAATCCCGATAGGTTTCCTCTCCCTCTCCTTTCCCTTCTCTTCCTCTACCCAAACAAGCATTGAAGAAGAAGGAAGAAGCTCTACATCTCCTCCTCTGAAGTTGTTTCTTCTTCTTCTTCTTCTTCCATTCTCTTCTTCCTCTCGCAGCCCTCTCGCAGAGCATCCCCTCTCGCAGCCCCTCGCAGAGAGGATCTCAAGTTCTTCAGCCCCTTTCTTGGTTGTTTCTTCTTCTTCTTCTTCTTCTTCTTCTTCTTCTTCCATTCTCTTCTTCCTCTCGCAGCCCTCTCGCAGAGCATCCCCTCTCGCAGAGAGGATCTCAAGTTCTTCATAACATTCCTCTTTTCCAGGTATCTCACATTCCTCTATTCTCTTCAAATCGATTTTTTTCGGTCTTATAACTCTGAAAAGATTGTTTCTTTTGATGATGATGATGATGATGATGAACGGGGGGCGGATTTGATGGGTTTTTTTGTGGCAGAACTTAAGTGAAATCTTCGACCCCGATACTTTGCTCTTACTCTCCACACTTCTCTCTTGGTTAGGGCTCCAGACATTCATCAATCTCTCCACAGATTTCTACAATAGGTTCTCTTTGTTTCTTTCAATTTCTTTGTTGATTCATTTCAGTTTGTTGTATTGAACCGAGTTTTGATTGTTTTGGTAAATTAGGGTTTATAATGATCAAGAATAAAGAAGACGCGGTTCCAGTATGAGTTCTTTGTGCAAATAATGGGAGGACTTGCTCTTTATTCTGAGAGGAAATGTGTGTTTCTTTCTTATTCTTCTTCATATTTTGCCCGATTTATCTGTGCTTGATTTGATAGAGTAGCTATGGGTTCTTCCTCATCATCAGATGGGTTCATCTTCTTATTTCTTCTTCTTCTTCTTCTTCTTCTTCTTCATATTTTGCCCTATTTATAGCTAAAAATGGGTTAAGCTAATTTTTATATGTTTGTTTTGATTTCAGAGTTTTAGTGGTGAAATCAGGCCATTGCATTTGCTTCCATACGTATCTTAATTTGTACCTTTTGGGTGTCTTTATTGTTCTGAAATCTTTTAATTTTTTCTTTTTTGCAATTTCAGATCTGATTTGGTTGAAATGGGGTTTATGTTTGGTTGATTAGGAAGGAAGGGAGAAGGAAGGGAAGAAGGAACTCACTATGTGGATTGCTGTAAGTAATAGTTCTTTAGCTTAAATTTCACAATTTCAGATAGATATAAACAATACCCATTCCTTCAATCAGTCTAGAATTTGGGTATTTGTATGATTTTTTGTTATGGTTTAATCTAAATTTGGGTATTTGTATGAATTTTCTGTGAATTTTTTTGAAGTATTTTTTAAGTCTTTTATATCAATTATAATTGGGGGTTTTGTTGTTGTTGTTGCTCATATTAATTGAACTCCATAATTGGGATAGGGTCTATTTGAAACTTCGGAGATTTATAGAGATAATTAGATTATTCGGTTATGATCCGAAGAATGAATCTAAGTCTATGTATAGTACTTTCCCTGAAAAAACCACTCTTTTGACAAATTTCTCACAACTAAAGGATATGCTTCAGATTAGGGATCGCCTAAATTAATTGTTTTTAACAAACAAAAAAATAAAAACTTGCACTTCAAAACTTATTGATGGGAAAGTGGGGTGGTGGTGGGGTATTCAATATCAGATATTTAGCCAAAAAAGGAAAAAAAAAATTGTGGAGTGCCAACGGCACGGGTATTACACTAGTATATAAATAAAACAAAAAACCTAAAACTAATGTGTGTTTTTTTTTTCTAAAATACTTGAGACCAGGGTAAAAGTGGACAAGGGTGTAAATGGATCAGATTTGCATAGGCAAGATGGGAACCCAATCCAATAATCGGCACTGGAAATACAAAACCTGATCGATTGACAGCCCTAAAAGTGGATAAGATAGCTTCTGAGTCATGTTTGAAGTAACTCAACCTCAGGGGTGAAGAAACACATCCCACCATTATCAAATCAGCCTGAAATACCAAAGAATGACCTCAAAAGTGTCAGATCAGCATCCAACAATTAGCTTAATCCTTAATATCATTTATGCTAATAATGACAGAGGTGACCCCGTGAAAGAGTAGCCTTACGGGAGGAAAAAGAAATGGGCTACTATCAACAAAAAGCCCATGGACCCTTGCTGCAGACAGAAATACTCTTTGAAGAGATGGGGGATACTATCATTATCATGCAGAGATGTAAACCATTCTAATGATCAGATGGATCATTGTAATCTCTTGGGTCTCCATACTCAACGATGCAAATACACTTGTATCTACAACCCCCTTATGGTTTTTTTTTTAATCAGTACTTATACCAAGCACTAAGGTGGCATTGTGTTCTTTTTAAGTGATTGGAAGCCAACTTCAAATTGGAGTTGGAAGTTCTCAACGGGCTTCTAAATGTGCTATTTGTTTCAGTCCTAAATAAGTTGCTAAGAAGAAGTAAAATCAAAAGGTGTTTGTTTTTAAATGTTAAGACAAATTGTTTGACCATTATTTTTTTTGTGAAAACTAAATTAAAAACATAATATTATACTAGAAAGAAGAAGAAAATTTGTTACCAAAAAAATTTCAAATTATGAATCAAAACTTCCTTTATATATGTATATAAATAAATCATTTTAAAAGTCTCCTAGATAGTACAAAACATTGTGTCGCTACAAAATTTAAAAAAAAAATGAGGAGATAAGAGAAAACCCTGAAGCTCGTTCGTGTGGTAGTGAAGTTGGATAGAATTCTGATCAACATGGATTGGATAGTCCTTTATAGCAATGGGGTCTTACTAGCCTTGTTGCTCTATTACTTCTTTACCACTGTCCAGTGAATATGAGGTAGAAGAAATAGAAGCAAGTAGGCAGCCATTCCGGCTCCTGGCCATGTTTGTGTCAAAAACTAAAAGAGGATTTAGCAGGTGAGTGAGAACACCATGTTGACCATGTTTGTGTCTAAACCTAAACTACAAAAAAGTCAAGGCTATTACGAAAGTTTGGACAAAGACTAATTTACTTGACCTGTCAGTTCAAGTAAACGAGGGTAGACAAAGCTTATGGGAAGTAAGCAAACCCCCCACAAAACCTCACACTCCTGTGGAAAGCAACCCCGAAAATAACCTCATACTCCTGTGGAAGATCTAGGAATCATTTTTTTCGCTATCTTTTTTCGAGAACCGCCTAAGGTTCCGACTAAAAAAATGATTTTTGCTTATCTAAATTATAGTTAAGTATAATGTTACTTTATAAATACTAATGAATTAATGCATTAAAGTCAAGTAATGAGCCGCCCAACATAGTCCCCATGTTCTTCAAATGGATCTCTTAGTTGTTGAGAGGGTTGCCCAAAAGCGGTAGCCAGGGGTTTGATTGCCAATTACCTCCCCCACACTCAATTTTGAGTAAAGAAAGTATGGATAACTAATTCAAAACAACTCAGGCCATGTTTTAGCATGCCTCAACCATATTTGGCAACACTGCATACTCAAATAATTCTCTACATCAGTCAATCAAGTATCACATGATATCTCTACTTTTTGGTTTGGACAAATAAATGGTAAAGAAATGCAAGTCTCCAATAATTTGTAAAAAGTTCATGTGCTATTCAAGTTTCACTTAAAAAAAATATAATTAAAAATCAGATAAAATATAAAGACTATTACTTGAAATAATTTACTTATTCGTGTCATTTACTAAGTTCTTGTGACGATAAAAGTAGTGATGTTCCAGTTTTCAACTTAAACAAAGACTCTACACATTACTCATCTTGGATATTTGGGTTTTGAATAAAGTTAATTTTAGTCTAACGTTTGAGAAATAAAAGTATATTACTCGGAAAATGTTTAATACGAGTTCTATCATTTTTACAGTCAAATATACGTGAACTATACCTTATAATCCAAAATTACAAAGTATAAATGTTTACATAAATTTGCATATAGTACAAAGTGACAGGACTTGGACTAAGAAATCAACGGGATAAGTCTTGATATTTGATTTCTTAGATGAACAGGATAAGTGCCGACAACAAGTACAATACATGAACTTGCTAACTATGGCCTCAACCAAGGCACACGGTTTCAAAAGGCGAAAAAAATGATTATATATATAAACATAGAAATTAGAGAGCTAACAAAGCCATGTGGAGTAAGAAAAAGAAAGAACACGAAAAAATGAAGGAAACACTGAAAAAGGATAAACGACAATAAGTGAGTGTACCTTAGCTATTTAGGCGTTACATATACAATATGTTATTGACAAGACATTAGCATAGTATTCGGATATATGATTTGTTTTTTAAGCATGAACATAATCAGACATTCAACTCATATGCATATTGCCTTCACATTCTTACGTGGTGCTCTGGCTCCACCACAGCGGCGCTGCTCCTGATGCACTCATGGGCACCGTGCCCTAGACAACATAAGATCAAGCATCGGCTCAACTGAGCATGCCTGATGATAAACAAATAACAAATGCTTCTTCAGATTTCTTTGCACAAGGAAAGCCAATAACTGCAACGACCCTAAACACATTGGTTTAACTATTCCAAGGGCATATTCATTCAAATCACACTCATTTCCAACCAGTGAACCAGGTAAGCGAGATTTGTGATTTAAAAGTTCTTGCATTTAAGAGAAAATATAAACATCATACATCATCATCAAAGCTCATTTCCGAGATTTCGGGGTCGGCTACATGGATTTTGGTTCTCCAAGCAATGTGATTCCCACATATCCTCGCATAATCAAGCTCAATGATATCTTCATTCACTTCGCCTTCCTATCTAAGTTTTTCAACAAGTCGTCCCACATCCGCTCTACACCCTCGCATTAACTTGTCAATCTAGAACGTTTTCTAATTGGCCGCCGTTGGGGGTTTTGGTTTCCCCTTCTTTTATAATGTTTATCTTTACGAGTTTTAACCACACCATTCACCCTTAACATACGCATTTTTGTTACTGTCATCCTATACGTATGTTGTCCCGCAGTAGCCCAACATTCTGAACCGTATAGCATGGTTGGTCGAACAATTGTCTTATAGCATTTCCCTTGTAGCCTTGCAGACATCCTTCTATCGCATAATACTCCTGACGCCATTCTCCATTTCAACCAAAATAGTTGGTATTTTTTAAGGAGTTATTATCATTCCTTTAGGTACAGTAATAAATAATTCAAAGAATAAAAGGATGATTTTTTATTTAATTGTTATTTATTTTTTTATTG